>DWIC01000381.1:0-12212 GCA_018248135.1 Battus belus
CCCCTAAAGTTTATTCTCCTAAAACCAATCGCCCTGTGTGTTACTGGCTTATTTGATACATTCACCCTTTGACACTAATAAAAGTTTTTTTATTATATTTAATATCGTTAAATCCGCTGACAAATATGGCCACCGCAGCAACCGCGCAGTATATCGCCGTCTGCGATCCGCATTAATTATTCAACACTTAAACGCAACTGTTGCTTAAGAATTTTATTACACTCCGAAATATTTTAAGGCGTTTTTACGAGCATAGTGCGGCTGCAGACAAGCGTCGTGCGCTATCGTTGTCTACAATGCGGCCGGCAACACGACGATTGCGTTGCCAGACTCTAATATTTTTAACACAAACTATGTACAACGGATTGGCTTGGCGTTTTAACAATATTACAAGATTAATATTCGGCATTAATGGATATTTAATTTTGAAAACAGAATGACGTTATCTAAACTGATTTGCATCTGTTCTGGTACTCAATAATTATTTATCTTTGTTATATATGAAATTTCCACCTACGTCCACTGTCTCATCACAATATCTCTGGAAACATAAGGCTTACCGACTTGATCTAGTCCGAATATTTATTTCTTTAGTGTAGAAGTTAAGAAATATGAGAAGTAAGAAAATCCGTATATTTTACGAAATTTTACCTGCAAGGGCGGTTGATGGGGCCTCTTAGTTTTATACCTATAAGAGGCCCTATCAACCACCCTATTTACGAAACAACATCCATAAATGACAGAGTCGGTCACGCAAATTAGACGGGAGTAATTAGTTATAAATCTAGAAATATGTACTGTACATATGTAACTCCTATTTCTATCTATTACATAAATAATACCGATAAACTAACATATAACACAGCCATGACGAGATTTTTGAAATATTTAATAGTTTTTATTTTATTTATTAAGCAATATCATACACATCATCCACTTGATCTCCTATAAGACTGGCTGGAATTGTCCTACATCCAGACTTTCCTGTCGACTTTGATAAGGTCATCTGTCTACGTTGTTAGTGGACTTCTTAACTCATATTAATAATATAGTCTTCTCTAAGAACTTAGACATAACCATGTTAAATTGTTTTCTTGACATTTTGTGCAAACATGCTTATTTTTACTAGAAATACCTTTGCGATATCTTTTTATTGTAGTCAACAAAACATTGACGGTTCTTATTCATCTTACATAACTATTTAATTGACCGGTACCTTTGAGTTGCATTGCCCGCAACATCCGTATGTTAATACGCGGACATACGGACGGACAAACACCAGTGCATACGGACAGCCGGAACGCCATGCGCATGCGAAATCAACTCGTATATGTTTTATTAATAAAGATTGAAATTCAACAACAGACTCTTTTTAAATAGGTTTTTTTAGATATATATAACCTCACTTTTATATACCTAACTTTATTTCGGTGGCCGCAGCCAACATACTGTCTATGTCTATAACAAGCTAATACATTTTTAACAGTTACGCAATTTTACAAAGCGGTTACGCCAATGAATGCAATACAATCATTAAATATTTTCATAAAACAAATCTTCATCTTTATATAAGCAAAGTTCGGTTCTTACAATGGATTTGTAAAATCTAGTTTTAACATGTAAAAGTTAAATTTAAATCTCTAGAGGATGAATAAAAAGTACACTCCAAAACAGCGCAGATGTTCCGAAGCAATTGAAAGGAATCACTTAGCGGCGACCTGAAAGCAGATGGAAGGCTCGATGCTGGAACTTATTAGGAGCCGACTAATTCACTAGTCACGGATCTATTTTTAGAAGTTTGATATTGCGTGCCCAACAGTAACGCGAGTGTTGGACACCATACATTTTTCATTGAAATATTTATTCAAACAAGCAAATATTTATTCATTCGGAAAGGCTTTGTTAAGCATTTTCAAAAATTCATGACATTGAAATAATGCACATATAAATAATCATACGTTGTAATAATCCCTATTTTCTCAGCATATTACTGCCAGGTTCAACAAACACAAGAAACTCAATAGTGATTCGTTTGACGCTAATTTTACAATATTTTTCTCTCTTTTTTTTGAAATTGAAAATTGTGACGCGAACGTTAATATACGTTTATTTATTAAATACTGCTCTTATTTCTACATACGTCTAATTAAATTATTATTGTATGTAAATGGAATAATACTATGTAGTCACACCCATATTTTCTTTACGAACCACTTACACTTTGACATTTTGAATATTACGAACTGTTGTCTATAGAGTCTAGGCAAGTGCTATCTTCTGATGTATATGACCAACAGGACGGCGAACGTAGGCAAAAAAGTCAAGTTATCTGTTCTCAAATATCTCATGTGATACTTGTCAATTGCGGCATACCACATCTAACGTTTTTCATACCTCAGGCGATGATTAAAGTAAAAATTAAACTGCCGTCGTCGTCGTTTCCGCCCATAGACTGCAAGGTTATAGGTCTGTCCCAAAGATGTCTAAATCGCCATGCTTGGCAGGCGGGTTGACGATCGCAGTGTGGTATTGATTATACGCAGAGTAGTCTTGAAATTGTTTATGGGCAGTGGCAATCGTATGTAATTAATACACAAAGTGTGAAATATGTGAAACTCTTGCAAGTCTTAGCCCTGTATTGCAGGGCTATCACAGTTTGCCATTCCATGTTCTTTGCTATATAGATCTTAAGTACCGCGTAATAAATCACCTGCTGTAGTAGAATGTCGTTGACTGTTATAAACATTAATTCTCGGACACGACGCGGCTTCGCTAATTAAAATGGCGATCAATTCCAATGTGCTGGGCGTTGTTATGTATAAATCTTCGTTAAAAATAATTAATTCAGGCCATTGAGAAAATTCAATCTTGCAGGAGTCCGTAGGTAAATATGGCTTTGTTTCAGACAGAAACATATGTCTTTGTTTAACGAATATCTATTAGGACCAAAAAAAGTATTGCATTGATATATCAAATTAAAAGGTTCTTCAATATATTTCTTTTTAAATCCAAATTCACAGGAAAAGACACCACTTTGACATCTCTTGTCATTAGAGATGACACTGAAAGTGGTTTCTTTTCTTTCAAAATAGTTCTATGTGCAATCTATACATCGTATTAAAACCATTTTGGGCGTTATACCATTGCCATCACCACTTTTAGCTGAATTTCTTCCGGTTCTTCTTCTCAAATCGGAAGCATTTGACATCTGAACAGTTATTAGAATCAACTTGAATAAAATATGTAAACCATTGTGTGTTGAACTCAGCCAAAGTGATCTAAGCGATCAGTGGCCTCGAAGCAAAAGCTCGAGGCAAGGCTCCTCGCTAGGTTAAGGTCTTAAGATAGGCGTCTACTGCGCCCTGCCTCTGGAATCTGTAAAATCCACTTGGACAACAGTGAAAGTCCAGTAAAAAAATGTATGTTGAAAAAATAGAATTTGACGCCCGCTATCTAGCAATGTGAATTAAAACATTTGCGATCTTTGATAAAAGTCAATCTATAATACCAAATAGCAGAATTGTTTCGCGGAATTACATCGAAAGCTTTGAAAAGAGCTCTCGGATTTTCTATTCATTAGATAAGGCCATCTTAATTGCACGAGCGAAGCTCCGGGCGCCGTCCAGTACCTTAAGCAGTCAGTGTTCACGGGTCAGAAGTCAACGGCTTTGATAACATCAACACCGGACAAAACAAAGCGTACCTTGGGGACTCCGTATGTTGCAATTATCCGATACCCAATGTTACTTGAATCGCTTATTTTAGCCATTTACACTTCGCATTTTTTTTAACAAAATTCAAGTTTTATTGTTGTTCTCTAGCTACTCCTACACATTTTGTACTGCGAGAAATAATTGGCATAACATTCCAAAAGAATACGAGATCTCGCGAGAATAAATAATAAGAATAGGGTTTCTTGTGTAGTTTATTGAGCGGGGGGAGTCTCCTGTGATAGGTTATTGAAACAATATGTCTTAAATAAAATTATCTACTACCCTACACTAATATATACTAGTGTTACGTAGTAAATTACAGAACTGCCTGACCATACACAGACTGATGATATAACAACGAAAATAACGTTTCTATAATTATAAGAGCAAAAATGTTATGTAAACAACGCCCGGCAAATGATAGACGCGTTCCTCGTTTGTATATACATACGAAAAAGCAATATGTTTTCAATTAAAATAATTAAATCAATGTTTCACATTGAGACGTAGCCAAAAACACCAACACCGCTGAAAACACAGACATCCATCTTGAATTTGAGAATTAAAAAGAATAACGGAAACATAGCGCAGATCACAATGTCTCAAGACGAGGGAAGTGTGACTCATGTGGCGAAAGCACACTCGAGCTTTTCTGAGTCAGAATAATATTATCTGACTTTTATAGCTTGCGAGCGTCTCTGTTGCTCCCCTAGTTTAGGGCGGCCATGGTTTTGTGATTGAATTTGGGTCTTTGTAATAAAGGAATATATTACGCAATACAATGTAAATTTAACAATGTTATTGCTCGTTCAAAACTATAAACACAGTTTTTTTTAACTACAATAATGCATATTCAATGTATACCCAAAGTATGTATTACACTTTTTGCCTGTATAAGAAGCTCATACTTACGTAGTATTTTTATTCTGTACGTATCTCTACTAAGATAATCATATTTTTATAGATCTTTAACAGTAATAGTAAAGAACATAAATAAAAATGATTACAAGTTTATATTCTCACTCTCCTGAACTAGGTTAAATTAAAAATTATTAAAAATTAAGGAATGAAAAACAATGACACCTCTCTTGCGTGATCATCAATCCCACTGCTGGACCTCTTTCATAAATTTATATGTTAGTTTTGTAGTTTGTTGTAGTAAAAAGGCATTACATAACTTTCAAATTAATTTTCATTAAAACAACAGTACAGAAGAACAGACGAAAGACTATTTGCGAAAAGACGTATGTGTAGTTATACGATGAAGCTAAATATGTGATTTCTTTACAGATTGTATAAAGAAAGTTAAGGTCAAGAATTGATCACTAGAGTCAGCGCTTGTCTTCACCTAGAGTCACTGTTGCCCAAGTGGCATTTGCAGATTACGTGGGTTTGGACAGGGCGCCGAGTACACCTGTACTTTATAACTTATTTTAAGGTAACGAAGAAAAGGGGCCTCCCTTTCGAGCCACGACTCGGACCGCTATAATTTTGATCGTATGCTTCGGTGATCTCCCGCCTAGCTTTTAGATCTAGGCGGAAGCTGCAGAGTACCTCGCTTTAAGCTGTGACTCGTCAGTAATAAGAGGCTAATAAACAGAACCAATGTACGTCACAAAATATCAAAATATTTTAACTTCTTGCGAACTTCTAAGTGGACAGGATATAAAGAAGAACCTATTTCAAATTAAAATCACTCTTACATATCTTATCCCATTACGAGTCGTTACATTGGAATCCGTTTCGGTTAATTTTATCATTTATTCAGCGGATGCTGGCCTATCGATATCTAGTCGTACCAATTATATTGGTATTCTGATAACGTATACACTGTTATATTTTACTGGTACATTATACTTTCACATTGCCGCAACCGTGTTGGTTTCCCGCGACATTTATTATTCTCGCGATCTAAAACCACAACGACGCTGTATTGCATTAGTCATATTGTTTATTTACATTGTTGCCGTAATGCGTACACCCTTCTGCGTCTGCTTCGTTCTCTTGTTTTTAAGTCACTTCACTTCACTGA
Source organism: Battus belus (assembly GCA_018248135.1). Taxonomy (NCBI): domain Eukaryota; kingdom Metazoa; phylum Arthropoda; class Insecta; order Lepidoptera; family Papilionidae; genus Battus; species Battus belus. Next base: position 5,746 of record DWIC01000381.1, read on the forward strand.
ATAGGCATACATTTTGAGCCACAACAAAGTTGACAAAAGATAAAATACTTAACAATTTAAATAGTTAACAATTTTATTTGTATAAATTCTTTTTTCGCATTTTCGCAACGTTTTTAGATGCATCATTATATACTTGAGGCTTTACGACATTTTAGAAGATCTATTATAAAATATGTACAGTATGATTGGTTATAGCTATAAACCCATCACGTGACAAAAGTATAGCCCACTTGTTGACAAATAATACGTCTATATTATATAAATACATCCCAAAATCAATAGTAATGGAAATAATAAATAACATTGTAATGTAGTAAGAAAGGTCGGAAATTCAGATTATTATATTAAATATTGTTTACTACATGTCGCTGCAGACTGTACCATCCATAGATATCGGTCTGTCGTATTCCTATAGAACACAATTCAGAGTGATCATTTTATGCAAGAAACGGTTGAATATAGATGTAAATCATTAATGCTTTTTGCTAACAAATAAACTATACATTAATCCCACTAGAAACTTATATACTGATAACTACGTATAACTTGTATTACAGGTAAATTTAACTGCTACAAGAAAAAATAAAACAAAAACGGCAGCTAAATTTGTAATATGTAAAACATGAAGAGAATTACTCCTAGATCGCCATTAACTGGCACGTATTTATCCGTGTTCGTGCGTTGTCCTTCCTATCGCGCTCTTATTCCGTCCTAACGTCTGCCCACCTCCAATAAAACATTTATTATCCTCCCAAAGATTAGGCGAAGTGGTGTAAATTCTGTTCGATAAACTCGCAGCGTTGTCGCCGTGCCTCTAATGTGATTCGGCGATAAAGTGGCTTCACAACAGAGAAAATCAATTAAGAAAAGGTTCCGTTATCGGATGCGGTAAAGGCTAAACCCGAGGACGAACGGACAGTCCCGCCTTGTTATATTTATACTGGGGACTCGCGTTATCGCGTCCCGGCCATTTGTCGGCAACGTTCCGGGAATGGGTCGGATGGCCTGATTGACTTACTCGCCCACGCCGATTCCTACATTAACGGTCGACGCCTCTATGGGCCCCTTTTGTTCTTCGCTCCAGGTATGGTCTACCTGCAATTGGCAAACATGCGACGGCGCTATTTCGTCCGCAAAAAATCTTAGTGTTCGGTTTAAGTTAAAAATAACTAAAACGGCTAAAGGTGGTTAAGGAAGAAGAAAGGAGTGAATACATAGCTTATTTACTGACAATTTATGTGTATATCGCATCCAAATATCGATCCAATAACTTAATGATGATATACTAAGAAAAACAGTTTACATAATTCACATTACTACTTATTAATAACAGTTATTGTATAACATTTGACCCTGCAGACTTTACTGCCAAAAGTTATTGGCCTTTAGTATTCCAATATGTATAAAGTTATTAACAATGGTTATTATTCTTTTAGGTTATTAAGCAAGTTATTTATATAACAAGATACACATGAAATGAATTCTATATACAACTATGCCGAGATTTATTTCATTTTCGTTTTTATTGGAACACGGTACAAACAAATCGACAATTTAAGTGGTCCTGTCAGTTTGTTTAATTTTTGATTCTGTGTGTTGTTTTCAGAAATTATTTTCTTCAGTTATTATTAGTATAGGATGCTGAGTCACCGTCTACCTGTCGACACTGTACCAATCCCATGAATACTCACTACGAGCTTTGACGGTTTGAAATCGAAATACTTTATTTTTCTTATAGATTATGTTTAATGGTTTCTCCCTTATTCTTAAATTTTGTAAAAAGATTAACGTCTCAATGCATTCAAACTAATGTATAATCGTCTCAACAGGAATTATTTATAGCATCTGTTTTAGTTTTGTTCTGTCATTAATTCTACTTTTTGGTCCACTTAAACAAACCTTTTAAGTCTCTATTTATCTGACACTATTTCACTCATATTTACGTTTATATCGGAGAGTGGTTCGTATCAGTTTGTCCCTTGTCTTTAATAGTGGCGTCCACAGGTTTCCGTTAGCTCGGCGTGCACTTCCGACGATCCGTAAATCGAGCCGGGGGTTGTAAATCACGCCGGACGCCGATATGGCTAAAAGCATCGGCGAACGAGTAAAAATAGGCTCGGCTAAGTCGATGTTCGTGTTTCGTGATAAGGCGCTTGTAGTTTTTGTTGGTCCGAGTCGTCGAGATACGGGGCAGGCGAGATAATGGAGCCACACCGCTCGAAGGATGCACGCATTGACTCTGTATGGTTGCTATTCGCTATGTGTCATCATTATTTCCGTTGTATGATGTCCACTGCTGGTCATAGGCTTCTCCCATTACATATACTATTCGAATAAAACCGTTTTTAAGTGGTCTGCATGCCGTCATTTTCCGATGAAAACATCCTTTAGTGCGCTTGCCGATCCATGGTCTCGTCTTCAGAACCTTAAGACCACATCGGCCATCTGATCTGCACGCTTTATGACCCGTTCACTGGTTCTTCCACTAGCAACGAGCCTCTTGCAAGTGGAAGAAGCAGTGAACGAGTTGTAGACCATGTTTCTATTCCGTAAGTACTAGTAACACGCATCGCTTTTTGGACCTTTATCGCTATGTACTTATTCCAAATTGTCCGATCTAATGTTGGCGTCGCCGATTACGTTGTTGGCTGTGCCCCGTCTGTTATCGAATACGGATTTATGTTCTTCGTTGTACAAGCACACCTGCTAAGGCTATAAATATCCCAAGCATCTCGTATCCGAGTGCACTCGGTGGCTCCGTGAGTCGAACGTAGTATAAACGTTCTCAGACAATCGAACGATGACGTTGTTTGCTTTATTAATAGATGTCAAATCTTGGAGTGCTTGTGTTATACACATAAGTGTCTCGAGTGGTTTGTCAACGTATTTTGGTGCTTACGTATTATTATTCCAATGGTAGGGTTTAAAAAAACACTCTTTATGTCACTTTGTCTAAGATAGAAAACATATATTACTTCAATGAGATTTTAGTTTTTTAATAAATATAAATGTAAAAAATTGAGAAGCTACTCTTAATGAAATTATATATAAAGAGATTTAAACTAAGGGCTTTAAGCAACATGAAAATTGGCTCAACAGAATTTGATATATAAAATCAAATGAAAAGATCACTATAATATTACCTAAACTAGATGCTACGCCACAGACGAAGCCAGCGGTCAGTGATATCTATATCTGTATTAGTATCTATTCTCTAACGCCATCTCAATCCATTGAAGCTGTGAATCAACGGTGATCATCATCATCATTTTAGTAGTAGGGTATCTACTGCTGAATATAATGAAAGCCTTTCCCGTAGATTTCCAACAACTTACCAACGAGCCTTTAACATCCTCCAACGCCCCCACTTCTATGTTGCAAAATCAGCAAGGAAGTCATTTGTCCGAAACGAGATATCTATCGCGACGTCGGCCGCGTGCAACGTGTCAAAACGAACGGGATCGTTGCGTTTACGGATACATTTTTTCGCCTCACGTCTCCCGCTCGCACGCGTTACGTTAGACAGGGACACTAGGCCAATAGATTGGGACGTTATAACCGCGCGCTAGAGTGTATATTCGTACAATGGGAACACTTTCGAAGTATCGTAATGACTCGCCACGGTCGCATGAGCGCGTTCAAGCGCTATATTTCAAGAACGTCCTCAATATAACAGGGTGCTTGATTTGAATCTTATAACTATAAGCAAACGGTACAAATTCAAATGTAACTTGATGTGTTTAGTAAGGAGTGCTCGTGCGTTTATCCTTGCGCCGGGCTACTGGCGCCGGCGCTGCACTTAGCGCTATTTTTTCTTCGTCCGTTCTTATTCATAATGTATTCATTAATTCCGTAATTTATTCATGGTGTTATTTAGTCTCGTGAGCAATTTATTACTTCGCAACTGCACATGGCCGGTGTCAAGTCGCAAAGCGTGGGCGCCACTCGTCAAGACCATTACAATGTGACATACTACCATTATACAATTAAATATAGTAATACATAATGGTGTATGTGTCATTAATTGTTCAATTCATCAAGCATCGTCTCAAGTATAAAATATTATGTCGTGATCAAACAAAATTGCTACGTACGCGATATCGGATTTTTGATTTAAAAGAGTAGCGTACATTTTGTTTTATTTTTTTGTTATTTTTCATTTTATTTTAGGTTTGCACGTATACGACGCTTTTAATACAAAGCATTGAATTATCATGCAATCAAATTTAAAAATTCAATTTAACAAAACTAATATAGTTTAAAAATATTAAGTGATGAAAAGGTCAGGAACAGATTGTCCGAACTAAAATATTATGTACATTTGTGAAAGTGATTAAAAGAAACGAGTGCTTTTGTGGTGACCATTTATAATTAAACCGATTTAAACGATATAGAATAAATAAGATATGTGATGACACAGTCTCTGGCGCCCTCGTATTGCTAAGCGAGCATTATAAGTGACAGCTCAAGCCAAGGTCGTGGGGGCCTTCGAGCCTTGTTACTCTTTAGAGCATTCATCGAAGAGATCTAAGAGCTCAACGGTCTCCCAATACGGTTTAATAGTTGTATGTAGCGGCCGAAGCCGAGGCTCCCTACGAAGCCCTCGAGCTTCGGTACGTTACAAGCTGTTTCCGCGGAATGTGCAAATGTCATTTGGGCAGCAGTAACAGTCCGGTCCAAAAAAACATGTATGTGGACAAAACATTTAGTTTAAATATATCAAACTAATCAAACTGGTTTACTAGCGGCTTCATAAAATTAATAACTTTTTTGTGGGCCAATGTGTCTTGCACTACATTACGTGTCTCTGAATTATTTGTGTAAATATTTTTTTTTTTTGAACCCCGTTATTAAAGGCCCTGCGTACAATTCCCCTGCCATGTTTTAAGGCTTGTGCTATTTTTATCATCTTTTTTGCATTTTTTTTTGTTAGTACATCTACTTTAACACGTACATCCACGATAAACTATATTATACAATATTAAATTTTACCTATTCTTGTCTTATTGTTAATTCATTAAACTTACTAAATACATAAAACTATTGCTTATTTTTACTAGTCGTTACCGACCTTGTGCATTTATATGGTCTTGTTGTTGTTAATGGCTATATGGATAACAATAATTGCGTTTTGTGTAATCATACTATTACAGTTAATAAAGATTGAGAATGAGTTGCTCTACTATTAATTTAAAAATGATGTGAAAGTGATTACAAAAAACTGGTCCGAGTTTGTTGTAGGCTATTCTCAGATCAGGGCGCCTGGCCTCGTAGCTTAAAGTTAAACTCATTATATGAAAATTCAGTTTGTTCCTAGTTTCTCTTACTTCGTGGTTTTCATGCATTTTTCTCGTAGCGTACACAACTGATCACCGTACATTATGCTAAGGGAATAAAAGTTACGTTTTTCTCTTTATATCGATTAAATTATTTTGGTAACAGTTAAATCTCGCGTTAACTTAACCAGTTATCGATCAAGGTTCACAAGCAACACATCCAAGCTTCCATATCGCTTAAACGTACAAAGGTTAAGGTGTAATAAACATGTTTATGAAGTTTACTTGTATTTCCCAATCGGATGATATAATTATTCTTTAACTTCAAACCGTTGAACATGTGAATACCAAGTGGCACCTGGCATTAATCTATGCAGTAAAAGAGAATAATGAAAAAGCCCATTTTGACACAAAACAGTATAAATATTGGTTCCACTATAATAGAGTCAATTTAAAATAAATCTACGAATGTTTCATATACACCCTGGTTCCTTTTTGGATTTGGGTCTACATTGATGCTTATGGGGCCTATAACAAGCAGAGCACAGAAAACGTTTGGCCCGAACTTAGTTTACGTAAAGTAACTTGAAAACTCCATCAGGAATCTCGAGTCGTTACATCACATGCTGTATTACTGAAATGAAAGGCCGCTGATCTCATAGATCTAAGCGATCTAAGCGCTGGCGCTCTTTATGTGACCTGGCAGAAACGCTCCCTCGGAAAACCTTAACCATTTCTACTCAATTGCGCACAAGAGAGCCGAACATTCGACTTGGCCTGTTGCTATTGCGTGGCTGAAAGTGAAGTCATGTCGCAAAAAGACAAGAAGTGGCAAAAGAAACCCCAGCAACGCTTTTTATCAAGAATATTCAGTGGTGATCTTACTCTGTACGTTCTTAACCGTCTTAAGGGTGATATGTTGGTCTGAGAAGAACGCACAACGAACCCAATTGGTTTTTCTTGTTACCGTTTTCACAAACGTCTCTCACTAGTCCGACACCTAAATATTTTTAATTTAATAGTAGTTTTGGTATATTCATTGCAAGATGGTTCAGAACCAGAAAAAGAAGTTTTTATTGTGTTTTTTTAAAGCATCTGTTTTTATGGTAGTCAAACCAGCTCGAAGCCCTAGATGCTATCGATAGACGCGCCAGAAGACTTGTTGGTGACGAAACGCTCACGGCGGGTCGG
>DWIC01000382.1:0-12211 GCA_018248135.1 Battus belus
ATATATTACTATACGTGCATAAAGAAAGTAAAGAATTCGAGCACCTGGCGACTGCTCCTCGCTGAGTTTGTGATAGAGAAGCGCGACGAGAAAAACACCTTGTTAAGGAGAAAGAAAAGTCTAAAAGCTTCCCAGTCAAGAACATTTCTCTTGTCAACTCGGTGGAGTTTTGCGGCGCGCTAGAGTAGGTCCCCTTTCTACCCACAGGCACCTGTGGCACTGCACAATTATTTTTACATCTGGACAATGAATTGTGTTCAAGAAGGTGGTCTCCGACGCACACGACGGGGTACAGGGCCGCATATCTGCACTGAAAGAGGCTTGATGTATTATATCGGATATAATTTTTTTCTTAACGTTTATGTAATATTCAGTTTATGCATTCTAAATAAGTTAAAACTTATTCGAGGTAGTTAGGCATAACAAAGTTGCTCCATATTTTTTAACCATTTAACTATTTATTTATTCATTTTTATAATGACTCTCCTACAATTGTTATCATTTGATGGAGAATAAGTAGCGTAGCAGTCTAAAATATAATAACGCAATAGTTTAGCAATAATTTTAATCAAATTAAACAGAACTTTTCTATTTTTGTTAATAAACAACAAATTAAATTTAAAACAAACCAGCTGTCAAACATTTGCAGTCATCATGAAAACAAGAATATTGTTAGTTTGTTCTAAGGTTGACTATGATAACTTCTGTGAGTGCGGAGTTCTTCTGGTGAGCTACTTAAAATGACAATTTACTCGGAACATGTCTAGCGGTGGGCGTGGAAGCCTCGGAAGTGTGTCTGCTTTATACATGAGTCATCAAGGTGAACTGCACGCGTGTTTCAATGGAGACCACTTATTACCATATAAAGTACCGTATATATAGTACGAGTCCCCGGCTCCTCGCGTTGGTCCGATCAGACTCGAACGGCGCACGATAGCACACTAGCCGAAGTAATACACGCCGCAGAAAACCCGCACAAATCGAATAACGCAGTGCGCGCCATACTTCAAAAATACTCACCGGCAAAGCGAAGGCAAGCTTTAAAAATTACTCTTGTCGTTACAATTGTTTGTATGGAAACGGAAGCTCGAATTAATTTGTGTAAGTTTTTGTGGAACACTACGGAGTATAAATAAATAAATGATTAATCTGATCTGAAACACGCTTAGAAAACTTTTAAGTGTGCAGTGAGTTGATGCGGCTACCGGCATGAATTACAAGTGGATTGTTACTTCGTCAAAAGGAGTTGTAATTGTCGTAAACAATCAGAGGTCTGGCTGCGACCGACGTCGAGCTTTGTTGTACGAGCGACGAGCGACGAGCGACGAGGGACCCGCCCCCGGGGGGCCCCGCGTCACGTTTAATCCGGCACGTGACCCGCGGCGGCACGGTAGCAGCTCATTGTCAATCGCGAGTCGATTTAATCTATTTAGTTAGAGCGCACGCCGACGGAATGCTTGAGTTGACGCAAACGCCGCCTTAAGAGATAACATTTGCGATTGTTAGCTTTGTTCCCGGTGTTGGAAGACAAATCCCCTTCCAAAGGAAAAATAATCCATAACTCAACATTAATTAGTAACATAAAACATTATCCCTGTTATCTAATTTTTATTCCGAATTTTACTTGATTTTGTGTTGTCATTACTAAGCGCGTGTTGCTAGCTTTACTCTTAAAATGTTTAATTCCATTTTTTTTCATTTCATCCGTATACTTGATGATGACCGTGATGTCTCAATTAGATAAGTACAATGTGTATAGCACTGCGAAGGCACTTTAAATAAAAAGCGGCGACGTCACCCCGCGCACGCACAGCACCTCGTGCACTGGGACAGTCATCACGTGAAAGGAAATAACTATTTATTTATTTAATAACAATTTACCTCCTTAGGTGAATGCACAAACAAAAGACAGAACCAACAAAATAATGACAACAACACAAGAGCAACTGGCCGTCATCGCATCGCATTCTGTGATTTCTAATTAATTGTTCATAGCTAAGGCAGGACAACGTCACTAGTAAAATATGAAAAACAAAGAATCCAAAAGTTTTTAATACAACATGAGAAACTTAATTTGCACACCGTCGAGAACAATAAAGCTTGAAAAGCTTTTAAGGATATATGTAAATTGATATCATCTCTACAAAGATAAATTGCAGAATATTTGAAGATACTTATATCGCCTCGTTTAATCGACGTCGAGACATTATTATGAATGAAATGGATGGTGGTATTATTTTCTCCAGCGCCAGTAGAACGCAATAACTTCAAAGGAATAAATATAAGCCAACACACAATATGTAACGAATTGAAGCTCCCGTGTGAGGCAAACGGGCGCGGACGTGTTTGTACTGAACATTTGTTTGTCGAATTGAACGGAGATAGTACGCGTTTACTGTTGATGTGAACGCTTCAACTAAAGTTAAAAAGTGACGAGGTCACTTTGAAAATATGACATAAAATGTTTTTGACGCGTAATAACGTAACAGTAACTAAATAACTATCATTACTAATAGAAATATACATAATAATAAAACACAATCCGTAGCCGGAACGGATGCTTAACTAGTGCGACAGCAGAGAGGAGTCCCATCGATCTACAAATACCCAACTCTTTCTTAACAATTAATTTTTGGGGACCTCCGACAACGACGAGTCCTGCACTACCCGCACTCAGCGACTTCTCCCTACCCTGACTACATCGTCGGTCCAACGACGCCACCTCTACCGACTCGTGGTTGCTACTCAACAACCTTTTGGCCCCACAGGCGTCACGGGTGCACCACCTATTTATCCCAACGACTGCCACTTCAGAAGAGCAATTCTACTATTCGTCCGTGATCTAGGTTTTTCTGCGAATATCCTTTTCTGATTAGATCTAAACATCGAATTTCCAAAGTAACCCGACATTACATAACATAAAGACGTCTCTGTCACAAAAAGTTTTTGTAAAAATTCGCGTAACGAACATAACTCGGATAAACAAATATTTAATGGTGTGAGTGGACTGGCTGCGGCTGCGTAGTCAATATTTTAATTAACAGACAATTCGGAGTGATATAATTGTATTGTGAAGTATGATAAGAAATTTGTGTATACCTACTGCTCAGATTTGCGACCGTGGCCCGCAGATTCGATTCCCGGAGTACGAGCTTCAATTGTATGACATTGTAAAATTGTTGTGCATTCATTATATAGGATTGCCACTGTTAACGAACAAGTTTCCAGGGAACGTGTGAACGTGTGAACGTGTGAACGTGTAGCAGTGTCTCTGAGTACCACAATACTACACTGCGATCGCTAACCCGCCTACCAAGCGTGCCGATTGCTGTCTTTGCAGAGGGTATCGCTTATATTTACTTTATACGCAACTAGTGCTGAATATCATATCCATTATATTTGTATAGGTACATTACTGTCCACGACCACACAGTGTCTGATTTGATGGAAAACAGATTCGATCCGTGGTCTTCTGTGACGACCTCCTGCAACTCAAAGCAACGAGAGTATCAGACGTACCTTAATTTGATACGAACTCGCGATAGTCTCGATCGTTTCTTTATTTGTGACTATTTACACGTATATCTTTTCTCTGGTTATAGGAGCTTTGTTATGACTACAACAAAAAATGCATAGTGTTAGTATTTTCATGTGTTAGTTTAAAATACCTTTTTTTAATTAATTACGTGATAATTCAAATGACTTACTAATTATACAGAGCCTAATAGTGAAAAATATAACAAATAATTATTTATAACCATTTTTAATTATCGTAAGAAAAATGATGACGTTCATAAAATGGCCATTTTTCTTGCATTATTTGTATTCTTATGCATATAAACAATGTCATCTAATGGTAAATCCGCAATGCATTGTCATAATTGTTTCATCCCGTTGAGCACTCTTGTTATTACTGCATTGCACGAAAAGTTTTTTCTTTAAAATAGTTAATGCAAAAGTTATATCCATAACGCAAATATACCTTTTCCACAAGGGTTATTTCCATATAAACAGCATTTTGCATTACAACTAGCCCGTAGATCGTAATGCTGCGGAAATAATTAAAGTGCTACTAAATAGATTAAACGTGCTGTGGTCACTGTCAATCGAACACATCTTCCATGCACATCTGCTAATTCAAAATTATTTAACGACTTGTGTATCCGCAATATGATTGGAGTTGACATTTTGTGTCTAAGTGCCCGAGAAAAAGTTTTGTATCAACTAAACTTCGCCTCGAACCTCGTTTGAAGTTTTACTTTGGGTTGAGTCGCACGTGTTTACATGTTTTTTTATTTTGAATACAGGGCAAAGTAAACTGTGCATATATAATACATAATACTTTACAGTTAATTTTTAATTTGTTACGAGGTTTAACATACACTGACTTTGTCATTAATGACTGATTCATAATTTTTAAATTCCATGCTGTTACGACATACACTGTTATCTCGTATACGTGTGCATACAAAGTTCAAATGTCTATATCATTATCTAACCACGAAACCGGAAGCTGTGAACAAAAGCTCGATGTGTTCGTTTGTGTTGGCTTTATTACGTCAACGTCACGGTGTAACACCCCTCCCTCCTTTATGACTAAGACGTACACGCGTTGTGAAGTGTTGCTGAAAGTATACCAGGACGCGTTTATTAATGTCGTTAGTGATTTAGACGAGAAGTAGATAAAAGAGTGCAGCCGCCGAGGCCACTGAGTTCGAACGCGACCCACTTTTCCAAGTTGTTTACGCGAGACCAGAGCACGGCAGTTCGCGGCTTCATAACAGTTTTAAATTTGCATACGCGGAGAACTCCCGCCCATCGCACACAGCAGTAGCACTACCAAACCCGCGTTTAACTCTGCTTGCAGACCTGTCTTTACCTCATTTTTGTAAAACTTTTCCTTCTTAATATGAGCTTGAAAAAATTTCATAATCAATTTTTAAAAAACTTAAAAAAGATTAAAAGATGTATGTCGATACACCCCAGCAGCAGGCACCGACGAATCGCAAAAATGTTTCTCCGCTGAAAACTGAAACCACAACTGACACCAAAATGTGCTTCCGCGTTTGTCATAAATAAACAAAAAAAACACGTTCGTCGAAACATTCTCCTTGAACAAAGTTTTGGAACGAAATAAAACATCATAAAAGTAATTTTCACGGAGCTTATCAACAAATTTCCTCAGCTTCTTTTAATATTTCTTTTTATGTTTCGTAATATGGCTTCATATTCTGTCATTCGGGAAGGGTTCGTCCTAGGGAATACAGCGATAAGATTCTGGACCAGTTTATATTGTGCAAGGTTGGTCTTGCGTTCCTGGGAGAATTAAACCATTTAGCAAACACATAACAGGCATTGACGAATTGTTGCATGCGAACGGTCCGCGCATATCGGGCGCGGTGTTCGACCCGCGAGTCCTGAGATAGATGAAGCTGAAACAGCCTTGCACGGCTACCAGTGTCACATCATATACGAATAAAGCGTTGTTCTTAGCAGAACACGCTGTACTCGTAACTATTGACTATTATTTAAAAAACAACATTCAAAACTAAAGTTACAAAAGTTATTACAGCGGGTAACCAGCGACACGTTCAAGCAAGAAGTTGAAACTCATGACGTCCAGCCAACGCACAGGTTATAGAATTCTCATAACAGAGGCTGCGTTCACGGGTCGTCAGGTCAGTCGCCAAGCGGACAGAGGGTACTGTACTGTACTGTTAACGATGGTATTTTTCTCAAACGGTTAATTTTGATCATAAGTGATCAAAATTTTTGATCGCGATTACGTGTAGTAATTCAAAGTGAAGAATAATATGAATAAATAAACAAATAATTATTGGTGATCATGTGGCGGCTGTAATGTGTGCACTACACACTACGGCCGCCGCGCATGCAGGGAAAAACTAGTATAAATATAGTGTAGGAAGTGACACAGAAAAACTAACTTGTCCTTTGAATTAATCGTAAGAATAAAACCAATTAAAACAAGAAACGTTGTCGACTGCCCGCCGTGATTATGACGATGCGTTTGCCGACAATTGGAGCTCTTGTTCATGTAATTGTTATTGCTGTTCATGCGGGTTGCGTATAAACTTGGGTAGTCAGATATTAACTTCATTTAAATTTACTCTTTAACAATATAAAGGTGCTCGCATGCACGTCCCCCCTTAGTTCCCACCACTGCGCACCCCGCCGAACAATCTACGCTGCAATGGACCCGCGAGCTTTGTATGCTTGTTGGAATAGGTTCATGGGAATTAAATTACCGAAGCGAGCCAACTCTCCCTTTCCCCGTACGCCCCGGGTGTGCTCCGGGGTTGTGGTGGGTCAAGTTAAAGTAAAGCAGCGCGATCACAAAGATAAACAGCAAACTCACATATGGCACTCCGAGCCGCGACGGGTGCGAGCGGTAGAACAGGTTTATTGGGATACTTCCCCTACTTGAACTATTTATATTATTTATTATTACTATTTATTTAAGATCATTGACAATGATCCCATGTGTACGTCACGAGGACGATAGCAGAAGAGTCTAATTCGGTAGAAAGTCCAATAATCACATCAATTTAGCCGCGCGGGACCGCACCCGGCTCTGAGCAAATCCCGCAACAAACCAGACGAGCGTTTTTTTTTTGTTATTACTTACTCTGTTATTTGTAATATAATAGTACAAGCGATTCACTATCGAGTGTTATAATTATTAATAACTCATTTTAAAAAATCATACCGTAGTACGGTTTTATCACAAGTTTTTATTTAATAATCGTAATTAAATATAATCCTAATAAATTTATTGTATGATAATTCAAAGACCATTTTACTCATTACATTTGTTTATTTGTTGATTTATTTATTTTATTGCTTATTAACTTAATTATTTATCTATTTGTTTATTTATTTCTTTGTTTGTTTGTTTATTTATATTTATTTAAATGATTATTTTTTATTCATTCATTAATTTATTTATTTAATTTATACAATAAATTTTGTAAACAATCGTACATTGTATCTAATGGCTAACTTAACACCGCAGGCTTCCTCTACCAGTTGACTGTTAAGGCAGCGCAGAAAAAAAATAATGAAGGTAAGTGAAGGAAATGACACGTAACAATAAGTGAATAAGTAACGCCATAAAAGACAGAAAAATTAAAATCAGAAATAAGAAAGCAAATAATAATGAAGATAAAAAATCTGCCTTTTACATACTAATGACTACTTTTAAATGTAATTGTATACAAACGTACAACAATAATATATAAATATCTGCTGACGAAAAACGGCCTTACTCACCTTCAGTCCACTGTCAACTAAACACGATGTAAACACGATGTAAACACGATATATGTACTTAAATATAGCTAAGTAGAAAATGATATGATAAAACATTAGTAAAGATCCACATTTACGATTCACGATAACATATAAAGGATATACACGTACAAAAGCTCGCAAACGCTTCAATTAAATAAATCCTCCTTAATTCGCTTCTTTTTCCAGGAATGTCCACATCGTAACTTCCGAGATTACCCTTTAGCAATAACTTTAATAATCACTTCCTATAATAACCCCCATTACTAACAAACTACCTTGTTGACCTCCAACTATGACTGTCGGAGACGACAACTGAAGGTGCACGAATACCGGATCTGAATGTTTCAGGCTGCAGCCGTCCGCTGAACGTGTTCGGTGGGCTCGTAATTAACATATCCCCTCAAAAGTAAATTTAATTGCGACTGCTCGGCGCCTTTGTGTCCGCTTGGCCGCGTCTCCCCGCTGCCTCCCCTGACCCCGCTTTCTCCCTGTCCCTGTCACCACCACGACAGATAATTACCCGTTCCATTTATGCTAGTTTTTCCAGTCAAATGACAACAAACCCATTGTTTTTCCATAGATAATATGGCCTTTTGTCAGTATAGACTAAAAAGTACACAGCTGACTTCCCTTTATCATTTTCATTATTTTATGTAGGATGTTTATAGCCTCTCCAATAGATTTTCAATAAGACCTGTTAAGAACCGCCCACATTCAGCGTCTTCCGATGACGATGACCTTCACAGAAAGGTTTCACTATGTCAAGCGTGTAATGTCCAATAAACACTCGACAAATTTTTGGTGGGTCTCAGGAGTCTCTCGTGGCTGAGAATCTTTCGGGGGAGCCACGCAACGCACCGGACGAAGCTCGTCCCTCGTGCGCGAGATCTACAAATATTGCGTAAGGGATACGGCACGAGAGACGTTGACACGACAGGCTAACGAGCGAAGTCATCATTCTAAATAAGTATTTTTAATTGGAATACAATTGGAATTTACATATAACAGACTCAATATGCTTCTTGATATTTTCGGTAAAATATTTCTTTGGCCAAGTAGAGAGCAACCACGAGTGTAGATTACAAAATTCCATTCGAAAGAAGTTGACAGGGCGTGCAATAAATTCGATGAAGACTATATTTAAAAACGATGTTCGAGATCTTTCGATAGAACGATTGTTGTCGAGGAGCTTGGGAAGTGTCAAGAGAAAAGTGCACGGGCCGCTCTGGAAACATTGTCTTTTGATTCTGTATCTGTGAAACTTTCGACTTTTATGTTACCCTCGTAAATATGTTAGTATTGTAAAAAAATACGGACGAGTTTGGAATTTAAAGTACACGATGATATGGTTTGAGTTCTTTCGATCTATATCTAATATGTGCCTAATGATGGTTTTAATTATAGCTGCGACATTCCATGGCCCTTTCTGTTGATTTCTGTATAACTCCCAGTTCTACAAACTGCGTGCTTACGTAAGCTGCTTGAATTAATGTAACTTAATGATAATTGATGATTTAGCTAATGACGAGGTAACTTATAATTGATTCTAGTAATCGATGATGACTTAGATCAGCTTGGCAAAATTAACTCAAGTCGACACATTACTAACAACAACCTATCACTAACGTTAGGTCTTTTATTAAACCATGGTTTCAGTCCGTTTAAAATTCTAAAATATTACGATTGCTATATAAGTAAATATATAAGAAATATACTAAAAATTACAAGGAAATTATGTTTAAAGAAAACTAAGAAACAGAAGTCACAAAAAAAATCATAACATAAGATTTTAAAATTAATTTATTACAAAATTTAATAAAAAAATTTAACCGATTAAATTCTAAATATCATCGCCAATTGTTGAATAAATAACTGAATTTTAACTGGAGGGCTGAGGGCTTGTCCCGGGACAGTCGTTGCTTATTATTTATTTTTGTCATTTTTTCGCTCAACGTTTTCCACGACTTAAATAGTTCCCACTCAACGTACATACACATATTTTGTTTTTCCGTAGAGTCCATTTCCTATCAAACGTCATAAAAGAATACACTTTTTTATCTGATTGATCCGTAATTTGAATCGAATGCTGGCAGCAGGTCGTTCCATCTTCAGCGCCGCTCCCGGTCGCGTGTTGGTGGCTGCTTAGTGTGCGTTGCGTGATTACATTTGCCGCAGAATGTAGCGTCCCGGGCCCGACGTGATGGGACTGGCGCCGACTCACGGCGCGTTACGCGCGACATGAGGCGCCGACGTCGACTGTCCCAAGTTGAAAATGTGTTCTGCGACACTCGTTCGGACAAACGCGACTTCAATGACTGTGGCATCGACATTCAAAAATTGACCGAGTCTGTTGTAGCCTCTCCTCGCATCAGGATGCATTCGCAGCCCTCCTACTTTTAACTTTGTGTTTTGTCATTGAAATGTAAGTGGAAGCAAAACTCGATACCAATTTCAATCAAATTGTGCTCCGCTTGCATTCTGCTCCAAATGTACCCACGTATACAACAGATGATTCAAACTGGACAATGATATGATTAATTGAACGAATGGTTACTGTTTGTAGGTTAAAAAATATCTCATAGACATAATAAATAAAAAATGCAACGCTCTACCCAAGTTTACAAATTATTTATCGGCACGCTGTTCTTAACATGGACATAAATATTATACAAATTATCTGTTTTAACAATAATATCAAGTGTTGTAGTCGCCTATAACGACCGCAATGTCCAATGTCGTATGCTAGCCGCGTTTAACGGTGAGTGTTTAGGTTTTGTTGATATGTCTAAACAAATAAACACCAAAAAGGCAACTCATGCATTAGTTTATTTGCCAAGCGTTACTTGTCGAGCCTCCGGAGGCCCTCTCTTGTTCGCAGCCTCTCGTCTTGTCTGAGAGCGTCCCTCTTTTGTTTAACTCCATGCAGCACGAGCCGCTTACACTTGTCCTCACGCGATATTTATTTCGATTCGGCCATCGAGTAATTTCAATTCAATTACTGAAATGGATGTCATTTACGTCGGACGTTAAAATAAAATTGCTAACAAAGTATAACTTACTGCAAATTAGAAATAAATTGAACACGTACATAATGACATTTTTAAACTTCGACACTTTAAACTTTAAGGCTTCGGGAGTACGCAATCTCAAACGCATTCTAAGAAGTGTCGACAACTAACAGCAGAATTTTTTTTGGGATTAAAACGATGTACTAAAAATTATAACATAACAATATATGTATAAATAAATACGGTTAATATGGGTTAAGAGCTGGCCATATGAAACTGACTGTGCATTTTTTTATTCCTGTTTCTTTGTGCAAAAATAAGACCGGTTAAAAAATAGAGCACGCATGTACTAAACAAAGTTTTTACAACGCGTAGTATTAGATTGCAATGAATGGAAGACCGACGGCGACTGGCGGGGTTGAATGAGCCGAATTCGAATTAGAATTCGCAGGAGTACTATTGTACACAATTAGTGAGGGTTATTGTTGGCGGAAGTGGCCGGTGTTTAATTATAAGGGACGTTCTCACAGGAACGCAACAAGTTGTTTGTATTGTATTTATGTGTGAATTACGATTTTGTTATTTTTTGTTGTTAGTTGATATCCTTTGTTGGAAGTTTTATTACTTAAATTACAAATCATTTTTAAAGATATACGTAACGTCCTGTAGCTTCTGCAGTTGACGCGGCCAAAACCACGCTCAACGAGTGGATGTCAAGTCTTGTGTTGCGACATATCTTCATTGTATATTGTTTAGTAGGTCTGGGAAAACGATATGTCCATATATGTGTTATACATGCCATTGTATAGGGACTGCCACTGTCAAATAGGGACACGTGTGTAAACATTAGTTTATAAAGTGCAATTAGTCAGAAAAGATTGACTTAAATATAAATGATCCGGTTAATTTATTGCTAAGTTATCGAAAAAATTTCGGATAAAACGACAATTTTTTTTCTACGCAATTTCATCTAGTAACGTTAAGTTTTAAATAATAAGAACATATTTAAAAATTGTGAAAAAAATAGTAAAACAACACTAGCCACAACAACTCGCAAGGTAAATTAAAACACCGATACTGTCAAAGATTTAACATCAATCAAAATAAAAACCAAGGCGTCACATCGCGAAAATATCTCGTATCATAAAGCATTACCGTAAAAATATAAGCACAGCCATAATACATTGCGGTAAAGATATACAGAGTAAGTTATCGTTTGTTTACTGTTTAGTAGGTAAGTCAACGGATAGATCGCCCTGGTATAAGTAAATTGTTTAAGTTATTTCGGTAGGAGAGCGACGGTAAATAATATTTGGCCGAATGAAGTCCGTAAATAAATCTTACATCTTTTGTTACAACTTTGTTCCAATATTCCCGTAACAAATAATATAATCATGCAAAGAGTATTTCAAAATATTTCAAAAATAAATAATGAATTTCATGTTTTCATTCAGTGTCAGAGTGCAGGACACGCGGCGTTGCCCGTGAGTGCGCCTGCAGTGCTCGACTCTGTGCAGTGAGAAAATTGAAAATTGTGAATTGAAATTCCGTTTCAGTGATAACCAAACGTTCAATTAATAAAGTGAATCGTCACCAGCAAACCGGCGAGACATACCTTGGTTGATGCTTCGATGCTTTTGCAGCTCAACAGGCGCACCATCGTCAGAACGCGACCGTAATGAGGCCATTGCCTGCGTGGAATGAGATTTCGTGTCCGACAAACTTCGTCAGGCATCCCTTTTCGTAATTCAAATTAAGTTGTTTGTGTTCCTTTGATGGCGCAAAATTTTTGAAAAAAGATTATATGGGAAAATAGCAAAACGAATGCAAATTCCAAATTGAAGACGCTCCAAATAAACTTCATAAGAGATTGCTACATTACTGCGTAGATC
>DWIC01000383.1:0-12208 GCA_018248135.1 Battus belus
GTATATTTAACTGTATGATTTTATATGCATATTATATTTTATTGGTATACTGTTTGTATACTATTTTATTGTTTGTCTTTAATACAAAAAAATAAGTTATTTATTTGTCATAATTTGAGTTGTTAAATCGGTTATAATCGATATATTGAAAAATTACTTAATGAACACTCTTCAACATAGGGCCTTTTCAGAGGCTTTTCAAAATGACCAGTAGATCATTTGAAAACATCGATTTAATTTTTAGTTTGTAGCTTAAATTTCCTATGGCATATTACTGATGGTAGCATTACAATAAACGTGTACTTATAAGTAGCCGTAAGGATGTATAGTCAGTAAAAGTAAATTACTGGAAGTAACAAGGCGATGGAGATTTATTTCAAATGATGCCGATGTTTATCTGACAAAGATATAACAGATCTACAAGAGAAGGAAGAGCCCGTAAAGGCCAGAAGTAGTTAAGTTGCTAAAGCTTAATTTATAGCCAATTAAGACGATGTTAGGCTGAGCAACTGACACTAAGGCGGAATATTTCGATACTTAATCTAATAAAATTGCAAGCTAGTGTCTAGTCTTTCATTTCCTTATGGTATCTTTTCGACAAGCAAAGATTGGTTGCCGGTCTGGTAACAAATAAATCGATATTGAATTATTTGTGAACAATTTTAATTACGCTATGAAACAACGCGCCAATTTAGAAAGAGTTTTTTTTTTTTTAATAAATTTAACATTATTACTAGTATAAATGTGGATAATATTAACGATGAAAAAAGTGTTGATTGTTATATTTGCCGTCGTAAGTTGACGCTGTAACGTTAGGAAAAACATCTTTAACGTCGTCATTTTAGGCGGAAAGTTTAAAGTAACAAAGTTGTGGAAAACGGCATGTAAAAAGTAAACTAAAGAAGCCAGATGCCGCAGACAGTTGAGAACAACTGGTACCAAGTTGCTTATAAAAAGTTAGCTCTTAAAACCTCCGTTATAAATCAATAGACAAGAGTTCAGAGGAAGTGGAAGCGTGAGACGGATATTTACTGTGATGGTATAGCCGCTCCACTTGCTTCGCGATAAATCTAAAAAGCACTCTTTGTACTTTATAGTAGACTTTATGAGAACGGTAATAGCTTATGTAACATGACAAAATGGATTCTCGACTTACTTCAACGAAACTAATAGAGTAGAACTACGTATTTTACGTTTCATTAAATAATTTTATTCTGTAAAATGTAGAGGAGAGTTTTAAATTACACTTATATTATGCTTATATCTTTAAAGTATACGCTCCCGATAATTTTATTTTTTATTGTTTTAATCTAGTTAGCTAAGTCTGGTTTAGATATAGCTCTCATAAATAAATGTCTTTATCGATAAATAGTGGAAATTAATTTATCCAAGAATTTTTATTGAATACTTAAAACGAAATGTTTAAATTTTGTTTCGTAATCCGAAAAATTTAATATAATTGAATCATTAATCGTACACATAATTCCACACTATTATAATTGACTTTCCCCTGTTTTGTTTATTTCTCTTTCAGGTCTGCCATCGTTATTTAATTTAAATTAATAATAACGTATTTTTCACAATTACTTTAGAGTAGCTAATAATTTTTATAATCAGTTATGTATAAATAGCTGTAAGAGATGTCAGAATAAATAAAATAATGACTTAAGGTGTTAAATTAAAAAAAAACAACCAAACCTATTGCGTGCACAGCATTACGTAAAATTACGAAAGGGTAGAGTTGGCATTTTTTGCTGCCGTACAAAAGTGTCACGGTCCGATCGTCATCCAATTTACTCGGAGAGCCCACCGTCCGGCCGGGTCCAACTCTTTGTTGCCCGGTCACGCCCGCACCACTATGGACCGTTTGTATACATAATAGCCTGTTATTTGTTTGCTCTCTAATTAGAATATCCGAGATACAATTTAACAGATGTACGTGAAACAAAAGGCCAATAAATACTCTAAGTGAAAATAAATTAGTTATAAAATGAAACCTTTAATTTTGACTAATAGACGTCTGATGCACTGATAAACTAAATAACGGGTTATATATGTGTTCGAATAACAACATTTTAAAAAATTTACTATACATATGACATAATTAGTAACTCGTATGAATTAATTTTATTTGAACTCGATTAATAACCATGTAAAGTTTAATTTATGAATAATACAACATTGATCGTAACTTTGAAACAAAGAGCAAGCGTAGCAAGCGAATTAAGAAAAAAACCCGAGTGAACTCGGAGGTGCGAAGAAACATTATTGTTATCTTCTTGCATAGTTTGACTATCCACTTAGAACATAAAAGCTACTTAATTCAGCAAAAACAAAAGCGGCTAAGCAAACGCCTTCTACCACCGTCGCTAACATTGTACCTACTCCACTACTTATCTGGGTTAATAGTAAATACTTACAAGGCTTGCTTGGTAAGTGAAGTTTGCGCACATAAATTCCCATACGGACTACGCATTGCGACGTTGCTTTGTAAATATCTTTAACAATAGTGTAAACTTTGAGAGAAATGTATTCAAAGAATGAATCTCTTATTTACTTCATAGTTATCAATATATCAGTTTAAAATTAATATGCAATACAGTATTTTTTTTCTAGAGGTATTTGTTACGATTGTTATTTAAAAGTACACACTTTTAACATTCTTTCGGTTATCAATTGGATGGTTATTTGAGGTGTCCATAAATTTCTCTACATATATTTATTAGTTGTAAGTGTAAGTCGTAATAGAGAGATAATATTAAGTTCCATATCTTTGTATAATTTAAAGCAGATGTCTACGTAATTACTGCATTAGTGCAGGTTGATAATTCTTACATTGTTTTGTGAGTAATTGTAGAGAAAATTACAACGAATAAGATAGTAGTTTAACGAATGTATGTGTTCGTATATAAAATAATTTTCTAGAGGCAATTCTTGTTACCACGCAATTTTGCGTGTTATATACAATACTAAAAATTGTAAATATTGAAGCAAACTGTACTTAAACTAGGAACAATTTATATTAAAGCTACAAATCGACACTGCAACCTTCCTGTGCGCTTGGAGCCATATCGAGTCAGGTTATTCAGTTTGATACGATACTATACTAAAGCCAGCTTTCTTAGATAAGGCGGGTTCAATGCAGTGTCGGCTCAGCCTGACAAATGGCCACATCTCCGTGACTTACAGTGAACGTTATGAGCTTATAATATGTAGAAAAAGAAATGTAATTGGAATAAAATACAAAACCTAACATCCATGAAAGTAACGAATAGTATAACGTATTATGCTTCCTATGTATTAGTACACAAAAAATCTGTCAGGCATCACAATCTTAGAAGTTATTTTTCTAAAATAGTTTTTAATGTTAAAGGCGATATTAAAACATTTGGTCACGTCATGTCATATCAGCGAAAAGCTTTAAAATATTTCAAATATTATTTTTTTTATGTTTATTTATGTTTTCTATTGGAATGAAAAAAAACCGTCTGCAGGGATAGATAGTAAACAGTAATTAATTTTATTTAATTAAATTAATTTTCCAGTAATTCGCGTATTTTCAATACGCTTTTCATTTTTTGTATTATCATAACGTAAATGGAGTACCATATATTAATTGTCAACAAAGGTCCTATTACATTTATAATTTTAAAACCTAATATAATAAAAACTATAATCAATCCTTTATAAAACATTGTTTAATAATGTACTGACTTGTAAATATAACACAATAATCGTCGGCCTTTTTATTTTTTTAATATTTATAATATAATTATTGTACCTTTTTAAACACAGCCATTCGCACGAAGCGTAATATTGAAAATACGTAGCGGCTAATAGTACGTGGTAAGTGTTACTTACACGCCCATTGTTCTCATGTTAGCCTTGCGACTTACAAAGTGCTTCCATTACATATTCAAGAGTGTTCTTGACTCTGTTAAAGCTTACGTATTACGTGGCCTGGATACAAATGATATGTTTTAATAAAGTTCACAAACCGTAATAAAATTCTAATAAACAGTTTAACGTTTGACCCACTAGGCGGTCTACGACTACAGACGATAGTAAAAAAAATATCCATTATAATTAGAACTCCGGTCTTTCATTACTTTCATCGTTGATATTATACTGAACGGAGGTCTACTTACTGTAGTGGTCTCGACAGTGGTCCTGTTTTTAGTATCAGATGCAGATAAGAATAAAGATACGTCCGTCATGGTGTTCAGTATATCTTATGTTAATTAATAAATATCGTGATATCATTGTGAACAAATGGCCCACTTTAGAGACTCTTGTAGCGTTAATTATTTATTATTGTTTTTTTATAAAACTGTATACACCATTTGTCTTTTTAACGGCCAAATTGGTGCCATTAATTAATTCATAAGTAAACAAAGGTCGTCTTAATCATATAACCATGAAACCCAATCCAAGAATCCTACAAAAATGGTAATTGAGTAACTCTTTTTTCATAATGTAACTAAAACACATATGAAAAAACGCTACATATAGAATATTCAATATCATGTGAGTCATGTACAACGCAATAATTTTTTAAGGAAAAAAGAGTGACACGGATTCTCCTATGACTTCTTTATTAAAGTTGGGATTTGATCATCGGGATAATGTGTCCGGTTACCTCACATAGCAACCAACCAAGACTCGGTTCGGCGCTCTCGCGGTTTCTTTGGTCAGAATGCTAATCGCGTATTTAGTGACAGGCTCAGCCGAGGTTCCCTCTCCGGGACCCTTTCCAGCACATTCCATGGAGCACCCACTTAAGCTACGAACTCGGCCCCGCTATCCTATAACAATGTATGTGACTTTACGACCCGGCTGAGGTTCCATAACTAAAACTCCTAAGGGAGGCCCCGAAATTAGTTATGTAAACGAAGTATCGAATACCAAAAAAGGAACACTGATGATCCAGACCGACACTGAAAAGATAGCTTACCTGGAGTAGTGCAAATATATTTAAATCTTAACCTTAATTTTTATTTAGCTTGTAATATGTTTTTAACCAAGAAGTATAAACACAAATATAACCCATTTATTATTACTAGTAAATTGTTGGTAAAAACTTAAGTTACAGGATATCATTACAGAAAACCTTTATTTCAATCTGGTATCTACCATAGCTATTCGGAAATTTTAAAAAGTGACCATTGTAAATGATCATTTATTTCGATCGAGAGTGAATAATTTCTAAGCAACGTAAAATAAAATTATCTTTAAAAATCGCTAAATAAAAAACTGTAAGATAAAAAAATAGATTAAGTATAAATTGTAAATAAACCTAGTCATGAAGAAATTCATATCTGTAAAATAAAAAATCTCTAGTAATAGATAATGTAGGCGTGACAATAAAAAAAATTATAAATTTTTATTGAACATTACTTTCCCACATTTTCAAATTGTTTTTAATGTTAAATTGATAGATTTGAGAACTAATAAAAGGCACTGTAATAAATAGAGAAACTTAATTTAGTTCCGGAATAAAAATTAAAATGAAATTTGAGTAGAACTGTGCATTAACAGCGCTAATTTGAAGTGTTCAACTTCCTCCCTTACAATTTCAGGTGCACTCATCGCGCGAGATTCGACTCGTACTAGACCACTTTTAATTACTTTAAAAATGGAAATGTAAGTTGTAAGTGCGTTAAAAAATAAAACGACTCCTCCCCTAAGATTCGTATTAATTAAATAAAATACCAAAATAAATTTTTATGTTTTAATTTTTTTTCAACAATAACAATTTATTTAGAATAGAGTAGGCAAAACACAATTTTATCAAAGGATAAAAGAAACAAAACAAAATAAAGATTTTATCACAAGAAAAGATAAAAACAAATTGCCAATTTGCTCTCCGAGCTGATGTTCCAATGTGTTAGAAGGTAGCAAATTAAATGTCAAAAAGGAACTTTGTATGCGCATTAACTAATCCCAGTGTCAGTATCACGCCGTTACAGCCCCGAGGATTGCTTCTAATGTCGCCATAATCGTTTTGCTTCGATATTCAGCCGAGCAAAAAGTCAATTAGGAATGGGCACACAGCCGCCGCGACCGCGTACAATGCCGTAGCGGGTGCCTCGCGCGTTCCATTCGAAGCGTACAATGCACAAATTATAAACAGTCCACTTGCTTCAATACTCTGCTCACACTTCCTGTGCGACCCATTGTCAGTATTCAATACAATAACTCTTATTGAAATGATCCTAGGACATGTATGTTGGCAGTAGAATAGAAAGTCGTCGGGTACATTTTATTTGTGGGTTCGGTTGACATTGTTACGTACGTAGCCAATTCCAATTACGATTTCCGCTCTGTACCAATAGAATAGTACGGATGTTCACGAAATGTTTGTAAAATGGTTTCGGGATTCCCGGGTAAAAAGTCTTTTCCTTCCACTGTCGGCGAATATTTCAGACGAAAAGAATTGACAGCCGCTATTTGTGTGACAACATTTTTATTAATATAAACTATTTCTTCAATATAACTAAACACTAATATTTTATTTGAAAATATAATGAAACGAAATTTAAATAGTAACTACTTAAAACGAGTCGTGACACTAAAAAGGAGTAACAGAACAATTCCATGAAGAGCCTACAATTAAAATTCACGAAACGTTTCTACTTGGAAGTATTTATAGACCAGTAACTTAGTCAACGATATCGTTTGATTATTTCATATATGTAATGACTTACAAGTTGCGTCGAAGCGAGGGTCATTGATGCCATACAACCGTTATGTTAGATTGGAGAGTCAGACAATGTTATAATCACAGAAGTGGAGTAATTAGAAAGTTTAGAAAGGGCACGGGTGAAGTCAAACGATAGGCCATCGAAGGGCTCCGCTGTGTGATTACTTAAGAATGTATGTCAGGTAATCTGTCCCTTGTAGGAATGATCAGATAGGCCAGAGAATTTACAAAGCATGTGGATTAAATCTTGTTACTTGACATTTACTATCTTTTAGTTAATAGTTATCCCGATAGAGTATCTATTTATGTATCAGATAGTCTACTTATAATCTATCTGTAATTATGCATTTTATTATACATATCATTTAAATAAAAACTTAAGTTCATAATGATATTTTATAGAATATGTATTAAAATTAAAACATTTAAAAATATTCTATGCTTTAAAATAAGATATTGGAATTGTGTTCTTTTTTTTAATATTCTTTATGTTTTTTAATGAACCAATACAGCTATATGTTTTTTTTTTGTTTGTACTAAATGAAACTCTTAATATTTTTATATACATAACTTAGCGTTTTAAAAAAAATTGAAGAAGGTCGCCGCAATAAAATTATAAACATACTCAAATAATAGAAATACATAACACTAATGATAAACTAATTTGAAAACGATCACAAATATTTAGATCTTGTATGAAATCTTAAAAGTAATAGTGTTAAGTAAAACATACACACCGGTTGTTATCTGAATAGAAAATGTTTTAGGAGCGATAAATTTATCTACTCCACCGACAGTTCAAATGTATGGATTATCAAGCGACGACTAGGAACTTAATTACGAAGAAATATTACGAAGTATCGACATCAAGCACGCACTTTAAATACGCCTCGTATACACGTGACAAGTAAACTTATGTGCACAGGCTGCGTAGCTTATATTATGGCATACCAGGAATTAACGAGGAATTGTGTAATGTTTAGTGATATGGACTAAATGAACCGTGAAAATTATTTATTATTGTAAAACAATCTAATTACTGGTAAATAATTATTTTAAGACTGTGATGTACGCTGTATAGTATTGAAACTGAATAAAATTCGGGTGAAGTTAATTTATGCATCGTTGCGTAAACGAACCCAAGAACAATAAGGACGTTTCATTCCAAACTCAACGTCACATAAAGTCGTGGGCGAAAACGCCAGCAAAAACAAAAAACCTTTTTTTTAATTTAAGGCGGACAGACAATGAGCAAACACAGCTGGTCGAATGCAAAAAGAAATCGAGAAAAGATAGGTACACACCAGTGGTACACTGGCCGGAGAGATGCTCGGCAGCGGAACGGCTGTGTAATTTATGTGGAAACAAAGTGTCAGGGAGAAAAGAATTGTCAGGCCACGTGCGATGAACGAGCCATTGGCTAAAGAAAAAATCAGTCGGTATCTTAGGTAAAGACTGCAATGATTGGCATCAAAAAAACTCCGCATTTCGAAAGTACATGAGTAAAAATAATACAACAGATATCAGACGTGGGTAGATGTTTCTGATACTACCTACGACATGAAATAAATATTAACAGCCGCAAGTCCAATAAAGGAAACGCCGATCCTTTAGAATGTATTATTGTTGTGACTTCGCTTACCATAAACATAGCTTGAGAAGCATTTAATTAACAGTGAGAACGGTTTCGAAGCTCTGTTAATCGGATGTAGGTTTAAAAATGTGAAAGAGGACCATTAACAGAAACGTAAACGAGAAAGATCCAGATAAAACCAATAAATACATCCGAATGTGATACGGAACTAAAAATAACGATATTTAAGAGTCGATTAGAAATAAACACAGTGGAACACCCGGGGTGGACTCCGTAAGGCATGGCTGACAACTGTTTCGATGGCAACATTATCAGCAGGAAGCCGTGCACAGAGTGTGGCATTTGCGCTGCAGGCCTCTTAGATATCAAACATGTTTATGGCACTCATGTTGCTTTTGATTGAGTGAGCTGCAAATTTAAAATGTGTTTAATCTTCATTTTATTACCATTATTTCTAAAAAAATACATCTAATTAGCTTTTCATGATAAATGATAACGTTAAATATATGTTTAATTAAATATTTTATGTTATTTTAATGACACGTTAAATCTCAAAACATTGTGATTTTAATATGATTCATTTGTGTTATTGTAGAAACGAATAAAATGTTTTGAATTCGAACAAATGGCACTCTTACAATGAAAAATGTCAACAGATTACAGAAACGAAGAAATTTCAAATAAAAAGATTTCACGGGCTATTGTGTTATCTGATACCGTACGACTTACGAAGCCGTACGAGCTCGCCAATGCAACGAAGTGACATTTTAAAACAAACAAAACATTAAATCCTATTTCCCCAATTGTTATTACTGTTTTATTTTATTTATCCATTTTCTTAAGTTGGAACGAGATAACAATTTTCTAAAGAAATACGTTATATTTGGAATGAGAATTATTTAAAAAACCTTCAAAAGAAGTGTCAAGTCGTCAAGCGGAATCTCCCTTCAGTGAATGTACCCGAACACGTCAATTTGTTTACGAATTACGCATAAATTCGTCCCCGAAGACAAGACATCTCGTGCGGCGATCGCTGTTGCGACATTTCAATAAAATTTACGATTGTGACTTAAATGGCGTGTCGGATGAACAAAAAATGTTCCAACATGTTCCGCTTTTATTTTAGACGTAACTTGAGTTCGTTAAAATATCTGGTCGGAGATAATAAACCTGTCCATTCTTTGTGCAACTAAACAGCAATGAAATGAATAAATTATTATCCGTATAACCACAGATAATTAAATGTTTGAATGATGGTTATAAGATTTTAATTTATGAAATAATAAAACCGAGTTCGCTGCGCACTGAGCGTGTTTAAACGTTACTATAAATAACAATCATATTTACTTTACCTATTCAGTAACAACTATAACGTCAAGATTATCATAATTGATTTGTGTTAATCCCGATTGTGTCAAACTAAAAATACAGCTTATAATTTATAATACTTTGATTGAGTAGTAAATGAAAGGAGGAATTTAAAACAATAAATAGTAATTTTTTTTAACCTATGCACAATAATTTCTAAGAAATAACCATATCATTATATAATTTCTATATTACGATGTTTGATGTTCACGTCTTTCTATTTACGTCCGAATTCATTTCATTTAATGAAATTTACAGAAGCAATGTTATCTATAAAAACCGAGTTTCTTTTGGTATTAGTAAATTTATCATAAAAAAATTCAGTTATAGAATTTTTATTACAATTATAAAATAAAAAATGTTATCAATGTTTTAAATTAATTGTTAGATATACATTCAATAGGGTTACGTTACTAAACAGAGCTATTTTCACAATTATTTGATTAATTGTGGCAGTCAAGGAACAATGTATCC
Source organism: Battus belus (assembly GCA_018248135.1). Taxonomy (NCBI): domain Eukaryota; kingdom Metazoa; phylum Arthropoda; class Insecta; order Lepidoptera; family Papilionidae; genus Battus; species Battus belus. The sequence continues at coordinate 10,140 of DWIC01000383.1, forward strand.
ACGGCTTGTGGTTCTAAAATAGTGTGTTTGGAGTGGCGTGGCCAAATGCACGCAACATTGATATGTGTTATTGGCCATGACAGGCGAGGCGTCCGTTAGAGACAGATCGTTCGGCACCCTATTGGTATTTTTGTCAACCGCGTCTTTACGGCAGCTTGTCTTCAATGTGTTTACTCACATGAGCCGAAACTTTAAAATTAGTTTAAGAATCATTCTCATAAGAATAGGAAAGACATAATGTGAATAGTTTTATATACGACACTCAGTGTCTCGAAGTAATTCGATCTAGCTAAACCATCTGTCATCTAGATAAACCAAGTGTCATCTTGATGAGTAAAGAAATCATTAAACTGAGTTGACGTTAAGGTTAACCATAAACTATCGCAACCGGTAGAGTTCATCAGGTAGTTTCATATAGAACTATGTAAAGACCACAAGGTTTAAAATTCTTTTATTTGTACCAGTTCAAGTAAAACTAAGAGACTAATCAATACGATTCATAACCATCATGACAGCCGATAGATGTCTAATGCAAGGCAAAGCTCTCCCGTACATCGCCATATGACCGGTATCGCGCTGCCCGTACCCGGCGACTTCCCGCGACCTAGTAATAATTGAAGTGTTCTCTATAATTTGTATAATTCATAAAATATGCTATAGAAATAATAATTAACGGTAAGGAATTGAAATATTATTATGTTTCAATTTTCAAGCAGAAAAATTTACCTCATAGTGTATTCAATTTAAAATACAATCCAGACATTGCTTATTCAAACTTAAATTTTATTACACGCCGCGGGTTGTTCGTTATAAATACAACACTTAAAACTCTCAACGTTTTACATAAAAAAGGTTATAAACAGGCATATTTCATTATTTTTTTCCTCTAAAACAACGGGGTGCCTCATGTTTTTTGTAAGAATACCAACTGCGTGGCGGCCCACGCGGGGCCCATGATCGGTTCACACTTTAAGTGGTTGTACAGTAGTGATATATATACGCACTTGAGTTATTATTAGAATTTCAAAGGATCAATACATAAAAAAATAAATTTAAGTGTATACGTCTGTTTCATAACGTCTTACTATTCTTCTGTACATTGTGACTATTCTCACAAATTTATAAATTGTAACTAATGAATATAATACTGAAAGTTGGGTGTTAAAAATAAAAATATTACACATACTTATGGCATGCATCGACACCTCTAAGAATTTTGATCGGCGCACGTAGATTTAGCTTTAGATAAGTGACGGTCTCTCCATCAATTTCATACGAAATATTTGGTAAGATCCAAAGATTCGTTTTTATGGGTTTTAAAAGATTAATGCGGAGATAAAGAGATTTGGGTCGGCTGCGACCGACTGGAATTTTAGGGGCACAATAAATTTTGACACCTTATTTGCTGTAGCATAAAATAAAACTGCTATAAATGAGAGTGATTTGTGTTTTTTAATTAGGAATTTTGTTGGAGAAATGTTTTAATTCCAGGAAAAATTAATCGTTCCCCACTTTCAACCGATCCCCACCCTGTTTAAATTTCTTTAGTCCAAGTTGCGTTTACGCAGTGCATGGACGGCCACGCCCATAATGGGGCATCCTACTGTGCTTTGTTTAAGCCGAATTACCGACGCGTGAAGTGGGCTCAATGTACTGCATCAACACTTGAGGTTGTATCGAAACATGCATTAAAACTTCTTCCAAGCCTATATAACTTTACACGTTCCCATGTATAATGTTTATTATAATAGGGGTCTGATAGTAGGGGTCAATTAAGGGAAGTTAATGCATATACTTGTACATTCATTTTCATTTACTTCATATACACAAATATATAGAGTATATATAGTATAAGTTACTTTATATTTAAATTTTTCCATTTTATTAATTTTTACGTATATATTATTTTACACGAATAGATCGTAATATAAGAGATAACAATCATTAAAATCTGAAGTCGCTTTTTTTAAATTTAAACTAAGTCAAGCTTTTTAAATTACCTCAACATTTTGATAAGATAAAGTGACGACCATGGCCTTCCCTCCTTATCTACGGAGGAGGTCTATGTC
>DWIC01000384.1:0-12205 GCA_018248135.1 Battus belus
TGACTTTTTAAAATAAATAACTGTTAAAATAATTATATTTTCTTATAACAATGGCTTTCTTGTAATAAAGTTACTGCGTGAATAAAGAAATGTCCCAAAGTCACTCAAGAGAAATGGATTGAACTATTTCGGGGATTTCTCTACGATAGCATATAAATTTGATCTGCAGTTGCATTGTGAAATTGCATCACGGATTTGTGTGTTGAATTGGCAGTATGCTATGTGCATTGACCACAAACCAACTCATTAAGGTCCTTGAAAGATATTGGAAGCAGGCCGGTCTTATTGGAAATCTAAGTGAAAGACCTGTAATAATAAAATTAATAAAAATTCTGGGAAAGAGGCTGTTCTTCATAAGAGATTAAATATTAAGATTCTCTTCTTTCATCGTCAATATCGTCATGACAGCTGACAGACGTCCATTGCAATGCTAAACAGGCACTGTCAATATTATTTATCCAACTTTAATAGACTATGTGAAAAAAATACATCACCATATGTCAACCGATAGACGATCGTAGTAATGTATAGGTGTTACAACGATTACTTCTATTCTTTGCTCTATTTTGAACAATCGCCCAGAAGTAATGTATTTCAAATCTAAAACCATTATCCTGAAAGAAAATCAGTCAAAAGATATCAACTAGGTAAAAAACAGACCAGGAACGAAAACGAAAGATTTGTAATGACATGTCCATGGATCGGATTTGAAATTTTCACAACACGTCTTAATTAAAGATCAAAAGAAAAACCAAATGAACATGTCGATGTTTGTTAACTCGTGAAAATCTTTGAAATAATAAATTCAAACCCCGCCATGTCCCAGTGACGCAGCCAATACTACTTCTTCGATAAAATCTAAAAATATACGCGTCTTGCAGTCTCCGCGTTAGCGCTTCCAGTCGACTGGAATCTACGATCGAGTTTTGACAACTCATATTCTTCCCGCCATTTTCGTTTTTAATGTCGTCCTCCACAGCGTAAAAATATTTTAACCTACATTTATTTACATAATAAATTAAATTCATTTGAATAATAATAATAATTTGTCACGATTTAATAAAATGGCAATTTCAACGGCAGACCGTTCAATAATATATGTGTTGACATTTTTAATTTTATTATGGTCGACCGAGGCAAAGTTATCGACTGACAACAAGACGCATATGCCGGAAACGAAAACATCGCATAAGGTAACAAAAAACTTGTTTTTTAATTTTATAATCTTTATAATTCTTTTAAAGTTTTGACTTTTAAAATGCTGTGTTAACCATTGTTTTCTTTTATCTATATAAGCGTTAGATATTATAATGCATTAATCATAATAAAACTTAACATTTAATTATAATATTTGAAAATTAGTTATAAATAAATTAATTAATTAGTAGTAAGACGTTATGCGGTGCCTAATCACCGCATATAAATAAACTTTTTTAAACTATTTTACAATAACTTTTTTAGAAGATTTTCTGCTGTGTTTTACGACTTTTTATGCGGTGACTATACATATTAGAAAACACGCTATTTTAATTTAAACAGGAATGTAATTTTCCGATATGCGGGTAAAGATAAATGGCTCTAAAATCTTTCTTGATGTTGGTAAACAGGATTAGAGGTATTCTCTGTCCTAACTGAAGTAAAACATTGAGTGAAGTAAACCACATGGCTCTCCTATATGGAATGCATTTATATAAATTTAGCTCTGTGGCTTTTACAGCTTCATCTGACATTCTATTATCATTTCATCAGCCTACAGACGCCCACAGCAAGACAGGCCTCCCACTACCTTCGTGTGGTGATTACACGAGCCATACGTATAATTTTTGCACAAAAGCGTGTACTGAACAGTAATTGTAGAAATTTTGTATGAGTCTATATGTATATTTTTTTGTTAGACCGAGATCTATTCCGTACTTGACTGGAGTTAAACGATAACCTGTAAGCGGGTGCATTTAAGAGCGATGGCCTCGAATGTTGTCATGATGATGTTATATATAATAAAATTCCAGGTCATATTTTAAACCTTCGTTACCTTTATTTATATAAACATTTACATTGTCTGTAAAAAGGAGAATTTAACTCCGTAGACATATAATATCAGTTAGCCGTTTGGCGTTATATATATATATATATTTAAATCACTATTATAGCGACCGGAAAGTAATATCGTATCTGCGCATCTATTTACAGAAAAACTGGTTGATTTTGATCATGATTATTTTTAATTTAGAATATTTTAATTTACCTACTAGTTGGCAAAAGATTGGTGATAACGAAGGTGGTGGGTGTTGTTGATAAGAAATAAAAACTTGTTAAAAATGTAGTCGTTTGAATTTAAATTAAGAAAGCGACATTACTTTCCGGTCTACCCATGATATATAATATAAAAATATATTTGTGTATGATTGTATATCTCAACTATTACCTGCATTTTGTAAAATTTGTCCCTCATTGCGTCATCGCGCGTCTGTGCCGGCGGCGTTTGTCAGTATGTATTATTACTTTTACTTAGTAAAATAAAAGTAAACATTAATTTTTATCTTTTAATGTCTATATCAAACCGCAGATTTTTTCAAAGTACTACTGTAACGAAAGCGTAAAATTTTGTAACAATAATTTTACATAGATGTACGTGTTTACGTAGATTCGTGTCTTATTTTATTATTATTAAGAGAACCGTTGTTTGTTTTTCTGTTTGTTGGTGTTATAATTTTTTAGGCACGAGCTGTGTGCTGTATTATATATACGAATAATATAAACTCTAATTTAGTGTGACTTTTTAAAATAAATAACTGTTAAAATAATTATATTTTCTTATAACAATGGCTTTCTTGTAATAAAGTTACTGCATGAATAAAGAAATGTCCCAAAGTCACTCAAGAGAAATGGACTGAACTATTTCGGGGATTTTTCTACGATAGCATATAAATTTGATCTGCAGTTGCATTGTGAAATTGCATCACGGATTTGTGAGTGTTATTCTGCCGTCTTAAGAAGTAAGTCTGTAACTAATACCATACTGTAAGCTATACCTACTTATAAAATAACTTGTTGGAATATTAACAAAACTTACTTGATACGACGACAAAGTTAATAGTTATAGCCGAAGGGGTGGTCTACCTATGTGGCGCCAGGGTTTCATTGCACACGGGCGCTACACGAGCAAGAGCCGCCCCCAGATGTCAAGGTCCTTGTTAAGTTCGTTGAAAGACGTTGGATTTCGTCGGAGTTAAAGAAAATATTAATAATATTTTTTGTAGCTATCATTTAATTTTTTTAAATTTCATCGAAATTATTATATAAAGAGACTTAAAATAAGAGCTGGTGTAATTGTTCATTAAAAATATTTAATTATTCGTCATTGATTCGAACCGATAATACATGTAAGTAAAAAGACCACAAACCTATTGCAATTTAAGCCGAGGTTAAAATAAATATCTTTAAATGTAAATTAAATAAACGTCAACATGCTTTTGTATTTAATTTCAGCGGAAAACGCTGTCACGTATATTTGCTTTTGAGTTAATTTTCAAAAAGGCATTATAATTATGACTTTTTCAAATTGAAATTGTAATTATCGCTTTTGTACTACAACTGAAGTGCTTGCATGTACAGTAACTTATTGTATAGGTATCAAGAGAAAGGCGATTTGATTAAAGAGTTTGTTTTTTGACAATATTTAGTATTATTTACACTATCAATGACACGTTTTCCTATTTTGTTTGGATGTCTACATCCAGCGCCGTCTGACGATCTTACTTTATCTTAATTGATTACATGTACATTTAAATCTACAGCATTTAGCAAGGCGCTAGACCGGAATGTTACCAGTGTCGGCTTAAGGAGTACGGACCTTCCAATGATCACCCAAACATACCTGATTCTAGATTAAATTTACGTTAAGTTTCTATAAAATTAGAACGAAGAACTCTCGTGCGAAATACCTTCTTAGTTCTTTTTCGCCCTTCTCTTTATTCTTAATTCTCAGTAGGTAACGCGTTACGAACTAACTTAAACTTGATTTTAAACTGACTATTTTTAAGCTATTTTGACTTTGCCCTTTGAAAATATTTTTGTCACATCACTGAGTCTGAGATAATAATGTACCGCATGGCTTTCCTATTCATCCAGCAGTAAATTAATTAAAGTTTGAAATGCATTGTAGGTGATACAACTTAGTTAACTGCGTTGATATATAGATGTTAATAAAAAAAAATTTCGAGCTATTACAAGTGATCGGGGAATGACGTAAAATCGAAGGGTAAATTCCCATTGATGGGGTGAACGACATATAATTTATATACGTACATGTTATACGTAAAGAGAATAGTTTAAAGTCCCACCCTCATCTTACCTCGACCCTCCGACGCACACCGAGGTACATAACGTGAACACATGGATAAATGTAGGGTTGAGAATAAAATCGATAAACCAACTCCTTTCCGATATTTCGTACGTTGGTACGTTGGTACTGTTTATTATTTATTAATAACTAAAATTACATTAATTATCTTTATAAAAAAGAACAAAAAATTAACCGAGAAAAGGAAAAAAACAAAAATTTTGATTGACGTCAAATATCTTTTTAACTATTCAATTACTCACACAATTTACATGAATAAAATATTTTATTCACAATTATTGTGAAAAAAAGTAAACTGTTTATTATATCTATTATCGTTATATTAATCCAATACGGCTAATAAGAATTGGTGATTTTAACTTAAAAAACTCATCTCACCATAGATCTGTCTGTGAGATAATTAACGAATGCGAAATAAAATTATACAGAGATATAGCCAAAATTAATTTAAGAAATTTTATAGTCAGATATGCAAACAAATAACAGTCATTTTAAATTTCACTATAATGTCAATATAACGGTTGATGAAATAAAAATCATTATCCTAAGTAATAATGACATACAGATAGGTGAAATATATTATTTAAAATTTCATACAAATGTTGGACGAACGATTTCACATTCTATGTAACATTTTAAACTTTTAACACACGTAAATCATCTTGCTTTATTAATTTTGTTTAGATAAAATTTAAATTTATCATACCAACGTAATATACAATGTTAGTTTCGACAGATGCTAAGTTTAAGCATGTTCGTTGTAATGTTTGTGTTTCGCTACGGTCAAACATTTTAAACAGTAAAAAATACTTATTAAATACTTACTGTTGTTTGCTTCGTCAAGATTAAATCGATCAAGTAACCATTCTACAACGTCGCAACCTGAGAAATTAATAAAATCGAACTTAATTTAACAAGTAATTTGAACAATGGTTAATAACACAAATTTTTCTACTTTTTAGAGTTGAAAATTATTTTTGTTCATTGTAAATATCTTTTGATTTTCGTATAAAACAAATAATTGATCATTTTTACATTATATATGCTTTTATTGCTCAAATAACCAGTGGTTTTTTATAAGAGAATAACTATTTTCAAATTGAACAAACCAACAATGTGATATTGATTGATATCAGCCTATTGACAGCTACGAAAAGGTACTTTATGTATAAATATACTTTAAATAGGACAGGTTTATTTTTATGTATATAAATAAATGTACACATATATATATATATAAATACATCTGTATTTATACATATATATATACATATATATAGGTATATACATAAGCATGTTATAATTATAATTTAAGTAAAATATTAATTGATTATTTTAATTTATTTTTTAACATATATTTAGCTCGAAGACATACAAGTGATAAGATAGACTCATGTATATATTGGGCAATTTTAGTTTACACATAATAAATTTACGTAAATTTGCTATTATAAGTACATGCATGCTTACTTAGGAAATAAGTTAGAATGCTTTGTCATCAGCAATTTAAATATGGAAAAATCATTAAAGAAATAGAAAAAGTTTTTAAGCATTATTCGATAAATTATTGCCTTCGATTCTTAGGAAAACTAAGTCATCGACATCCGTTAGCGGACAGAAAATACACGTTGGCTATCGATTTTACAATTAGATGCTTCGAGCAAGGAACTTTATGCGGCGTCAGTTAGACATTGTATAATAAAAAACTTATAGTTAAACAATAAATATTAATCTTAAACGATATTACGAATCTTTTATAAATACTTGAAGTTCAAAAAGAAAACAATTGTGGAAGTGTGTGGAAATTAAGTAGTTACTGTTTAAAGTAAATAGAATTAGAAAACAGATAATCAATAATAATTTAAAAACAGTATTACATAAAAAGTATGCAATCATACCACAGGTTATCCAGACAATACCTTTGTACTTTGGTCGGGGAGATATTTTCGTAAAACTTGGACGAAGAATTTTTCAATTACCATACATACCCATGAATGAAGATGGTATAATACTGAGAAATATTTTTTGACATTTTACTGGTACACCGGTTTCTGGATCTTGCATTTCCTTTATTAAGCTTTCCATCTGAAACAAATAAGTTACGATAAGACATAGATGAAAATATAATAATTAGAAAAGGTTCTAGTTACATTTTAATGTTTTATCACTTACTATTACTATTGATAAAAATCGGAACATATATCATTTAACTTATTTTTCATTCATTAAAAGTAACATTTTTTTCGTTCAAAGTCTTAACTGGTTGAAAATTGAGCTTATAGAGAATAAATTTTAACTCTGACTTTAGCTAATATTTAGTAGAACATGTATTAACCTGTGTATTTATAAAATTGTAAATAAAAACTATAAATCAATTAAAGTATAGCATTAATAACCATATATTATATTAGGTAACTTAGTTAAGCATACCAAACATCGTAACCAAGTTACGATTTTGCAATGCTTACACTGTGACTGAAAAGAAAAAGAGTGAATTGATTTATTTAAAATAAAAAAAAAATTTCCGAAGAAATCCCAAAATGCTTCTCTTTCTATTTTCTTTTGCACTCACTCCTTAATTAGTAATAACAAGTTCAAGATTATGACCATCCAAGTAAACATCAGTAGAAAATTTTAATTCACTGATGCAACTTTAAGAATGTTACAGAACCAGTTATAAAACAGTTATAAAAGCTTAACTTAATATTTTCATTCAAAATCAAAATATTGTAGTATAATATTTTATTAAAACCTGATCATTGTTTTATTAATATTAAGACATTAAATACGTGTTGTTTAATAGCGTTATCTGCAGTTTTACGTAAGTTCATGGCAAAATTTGAGAAATTTGTAAAACATTAAAACGTTCGATACTTTCACAAATTATACATATACATAGTTTTATTCATCTACAGTTCGTTTTCATTTTGAAAGTTATACCCATTTAGGTATATTTATATGTAAGCTTCTGTTCATATTACGAAAAAGCGAACGTCGATTACCGACCGTAATCTTTGCAGCGAGTTTGTTATCGATCGACTTAGGTCAAAGCACACTTGACGGTGTGAGGGTAACGTCGGGGGGAAAGGGCCTTGCGGAGTGCCGGCAAGTCTCGCCAAGTATCTCTCCAGTCGATCAAGAGTTCGTCCTTGCCTAACACAAAGCCAGTGCAATATCGCACTCCTATCTTTTAATACCCTAAGAGCTCTTAACGCTATACTCGTCACGGACATGTGTACTATGCAATATTAATCACGTAATTGATACTGACAGTTATGTGTTAACTTTGCGAGTTAAGGTGGAATTAACAGCTTACGAATTTATAATCATGAATTCGCTATAATCCTAGCATGGTAAGAATGTAGGTCGCGATAAGATATAACATATATTATTATCATTGAGTGAATAACTCAAGAGAAAATCTTTGAATCGAACAATTACACGTTGAAGGATATATACGTAATAAATTAGAGTAAATATTAAATTATTGAGTGGTTTTATTATTTTTTTTATTATAAACTGCAATATTTTATCGGTGTATCGGTCGAAATTGTGAACAAAGAGTTTTTGTCATTAGTGCCAATATAAAATATATTATGTTAAGTGATTATATACAAACACAAATAATTTTGTATAATAATTATGGTCTATGACCTGTACGTATGAGTCTAATTTTCTAAAAGCAACGTTGATTTACAAAAATAATTTTTTTTAAGTAATGTGTAATTTAATTTTTGGATTTATTCACTAAAATGAATCTCTTTGCTTAGTGTCAGCGAAAATTCAGGCGTCCGTGCAGAGTTCTTATCAAACAAACCGTGAAAATCACATTAGGCACACTAGATTTATGGAAATGCGCGCCTCCTTTAGCCTAGGAATAGCGAATGTCGTTAGTCACACATTCAAATTAATTAAAAAAAATGCTGCATTAACTAATTTTTCTTTATACATTTTTGTTTAATAATTTCGTATATAAAATTTTAATTTAATTAATTTATTTACTCATTCGTATTTACCTTTTCCACTTCGACTTATAAACAATTATAATAATAACTTGCATGCGTCAAATAACCTAAAAGTGTACATTTTGATAGATAATGTTATCAAATTAAGCTCCTCTATAATGAAATCCCCCAAATTACCGTAAAGCTATAGCTTATAGCCTGACCTAAAGTATTATAGTGCTTCAGGACGTGCTCATGGTCTGACCAAGTTTTATTTTGTACTTTTATGTTTACTTTCACATACAAATAAAAGAAGCTTTCCCGTGTTAAATCATAAGGGTTAAAATAAATTTTTACATTTTGGGAAACGTATTAGCTTATTTTTATTTAATGAACTTGTGAAATTAATTACATAATCATTTTAAATTTACTCTAAAACGTACACAGATGCCCACGAAGAAGTTTCTAATTTTATGTAACTGCGGCTATCTCCTATTATGATGTACGATGGTTAAGTCTCAAAGCGAATATTTGGAGCACATGCCTTATTGGTTTCTTTTTGTGCGTTATTTTTAAGTTAATATGTTATTTAACGTAATAGATAAGTAACAAAATAAAAAAAAAATTATAACGCAGGTCAAAAATAATTATTTGCGACACAAAGTTTCGGGCAGTACGCGTATCGTGAAAGCTAAGGCGGTGACGTCACGGGTAACATCGATCGGAGGTGGAGTCCCACGGTCCCAAATGGCTCGGTTTCCTTCGCGCACCTAAGTTTCATCTCGTCTACGAAGCGTTATATTGTATTATGTATAAAATGACACAATGCCATTTGCGAGCTCAGTTTTTAATGAGTCTGTATTCTTCTCTAAAATTAATCTGGAGTCTTACTTCTGTATGCTTCAAGATGTATATTCTGTAGGCGCTATTTTTTTTCGAACAATGAGAATCTTTATGAAAGAAATTAATCTCGCAGAACTTTTTTGTTCCGGACCGCAAGAAGCAAAAGGGCATAAGCAATATTTTATGTTAACAGAAAGAAACATTACAATCTGTTTTCCTTTTATAACACACTTGCTGACCTGATTTCTAGTACGAATAGAAACTTTCTAAAATCATTTATATGTTAATGCATATTATACACGTTAGAAGATAAATACGTAGATGCGTAATAATTAAAAAAAATGCAATGGGCTGTCTTATCGCTCAAGGCAATTTTAAGAAAGCTCTAGTATGGCATGGTTCTATGGAAATAGAAGAAGGAAAACATAGTGCCGTTGAACGGTTTTTATATTAAAATATTAGTAACTTTCACAGTTTGTTTGCTATTATAGAATACGAGTACCACATATTGTTTTAATATTTTTTAAACATTTAACTTCCTAATTTTCATCCCAAATGAGCATGTTCATTCATATTATTATTTCATTAATCAAATGTAATACCGTTTTTCGCCATGGTTTTTTAAAAATTTATATTTGATGGATTATTTTTCTAAATGGCCAAATTACAGTTAATTCAGTTTGAAATCAATAATGTATATTATTGATTTCAAACTGTAAAAAATCTTTATGGCAAATATATTTTAATCATAATTACATAAGCAGTAAGTAAATAGCGATCGATTATCTGTATTTGGTGGGTCTAATGTGTTGTGCTCGTGTATTGTTCGCGCCGCTATTGTCCGTTGCGCTCGTCGGTACAGAGGCGGCGTAACAAAGGGACAATCGGAGCATACGAGGTTTCATTACAAACGCAATAAAGGCAGTTATGTTGTTAATCACAAACATCGGAAATAATTTTAATGAAAAGAAAATTTATATCAATTTTCTGTTGTTTCTAACGTATGTAATAACCTTGGAATATGCATGTTTTGCGAAATTGTAATTTGTAAATATAATCGTAGAAACAGTTACCACATTCCAATTATACAAGTGATCACTAAACAGGTGTAAAAGCTTTAAAGAGGAGAATACTCATTTGCTTTCAATTAAATGTAAAACGTAATGATAATATTGTAAAATGTTTTTAATTTTTCGGATATATCATCAGCCAATATTAAAAGTAAAAAGCAGAGAAAATAACTTTCTTGGCTTTTGAAATCGACTTTCTGAATGATCATCTTTTCAGCCAGTATACGCCCACAAGGCATGGGCTTTCGATTGATCTTGATCCGCTCGCATCTAGCGATTATACGACGTTTTAACTGTGTCGTAATGGTTGCCAATTGAGAACCTTTCGACTCCAACGGCCATCCTTTGTTGGAGCGATGAACACAGCCCGCTGCTACTTCAGAGGGAATTCTTCGAACTACTTATGAAAATTAATTAATATTTATAATACTATCTGTACCTGCACAGAAATTAGTATAAATATACCAAAAGTCATTGGCCTGTCGCATACCAATTAAACAAAATTAAACTAAAATATCTTATGGTAATTACAAGGTCATTAGAAATAATAGTAAAAGCTTTAAGACTTTTTGGTGACAAATTGTTTTTACACCTTTAAGCAATTGCCATGTGTATTATATACTAATAAGTATATACTGTGTATATTAACGTTGAAAACGTAATCACTCTTTATTCAATTTATATGTAATATTTGTAAAAACAACCAGAACTTTGACGTACAAAGATCTTGCGAGTTATTTGGATTTTGATTAAACATCACTAGATAGTGTTGAAGGAATACTTTGAAAATCGTAAATCGGGTTCTGCATGAGTCACTGCGCTGCCGTCATTTCATCATTTCAGCTGTAGGTCGTCCAATGTTGGATTTTGGCCTCCCCGTAAAATTCTAGAGACATATGGACATTTCGCGGAAAGTTATGACTGTTTCTCCTAATGTTATGATTATTAATTCATCGCCATGGACGAAAGAAGACAACTTTTATCTGCCTTAATACATGTGTTAATGCAAATTAAAGCTTCCAGGAGGTAAAGAACTTAGCTCATACCTCGTTTTTTCTAAGTTCGATGGTTCCCTTGCGAACCATAGCTCAGCTGGTTACTGTACAGTAGCCCCGTAAAAAGTATTTATTTGTTAACTCATTTAACTTATTGGAAAAATAGGAGTCATAGGTCCGACGCATGAGAAGCTTAGTCTTCCCAATTTTTCTATACGGTGCTGAAACCTGGACGCTAATGGTTCTGGATCGTCGGAAAATTGACACCTTGGGGATGTTGTGCTCTAGATTAATGCTCAGAACCCCATGGACGGACGCCAAACCGTCGTTCTGATCCACAAAGAACTTAACAAATAAAAAGTTATCGACGACTGTGTAAATACAAATTCTTCAGTTCATTGGACATGTCACCCATGTGGACTCAATGGAACGTTTGGTGGTTCAAGGCAAGATGAAGGCTAGCGGGTTCGTGGACTATCTCCAACAAGGTGAGCATATAATCAAAATCCTGACAAATAAGTCTGTAAATGAATGATCACCCTCCGCTAAACACCGAGCTGCATGGCAGCGTATGGAGAGAGCGGCGTGGGCACCAGTACCGACCGACGCATAATTCCATGGATGGGGAGAAGATATAACTTATAATGACACTACAGGAATACCAATGTACAAATATGTTTGTCCAACACTTTATCTTTCTAAGCAACACCATTGATCTTCGATATACGCTCAACACAGGTCTATCATGCCCTTGTAGAATTACTGCTATTAAAGTGTTTATGTAAGCATGACGCATTCTTCGTGACACGATAATCGGCGACATCTCTCGTTTGTGCCGAGAACTATTGATGCGGATTAGATCATACAAGGTCATCGAGAACACGTCATTTATAACGACGTGATCTTGTACTCCAGCAACAGGGGCGACCAAACTGCGGGTTGCGGGCAACTAGCGGCTCTATGAAAAAATATTTGTGGCTCCCTATATAC
>DWIC01000385.1:0-12205 GCA_018248135.1 Battus belus
CTACTATATATAATACTTTGTATAATATTGTGTTTATGTTATTAAACAAAACTTATGTTTCTTATAAATTATTGATTATAATTATTATTAAAAACAAATGTTTTTATTGAATAAACGATTAATTTTCATTATTTCAATTCTCAGGGTTTAATAATCTAATAACCCGCGCCGTTTGATAGGACAGTATAGTTAGGACCACCGGTGGCCGCGCCGGCGTGAACGTGTTAAAGAAAACTCTAAATTTGTGAACACTCTGTATAATGTAAATGCATTATAGTTTCCGACTTTGTCTAACTACATAAGATATTGAAAGAAAAGAAAATTCTTTCCTTATTAACGTGATTTGATCTTTTACAATCTTTATTTTGAACAGATTTCTTGCTTCTTCCTAAATTTTTATACAAGCTGTATATGCAAGCCGGTAAAAAGTTTAATAAGCTTATCAGGGCTGGAACCCCTTCATCATCATCATCATGTCAGCCGATAGAAGGGCCCATTCCAAGGCACTGGCCACGAAGACCAATCGAGAGCTGCCCGCATTTAGTGATCTCTTATTAAATTTTAATTGACTCTCAGTTCAACAACACCATTACAATTTAATTACCAACAGCAGTTTGTCTTACGTACAAATAAATAAAAAATTAAATTATTTAATACTTAAAAGGCTTCATTAAGTCAAGAGACATGTTTACAATTTTAAAAAAGAGTTGGTATTAATCGAGTTATACTTACTTTTAAAACACCCTCATACCCTAATAATTCGATTTTATATTCATCCTTTTCTAAATAACTGGTTATTTCATTTAACGACAGTTTATTTTCCTTCGGCCAGGCAAGGAAAATCGCAAATACGTTCAGTATTTTATCTTCGGAGTTCGCTTTCGCAGTCGAATGTCTGGCATCTTTCGTACACGTGTACCACACGTTGGACTTGTTTCCGTCATTCTGGTTTAACCACGGAGATGAACGGTATATCGCCTCTCCGTTCAATTTAAGCCATTCTCCAAGACTTAGGAGCCTTTCTTGGAATATCAGCGGTATAGTCCCATATGGCGTTGGCCCAACATTTATTAATACATTACCTAAAACATGCTCAAACATATATAACGGTCTTTTGACATAAAACGTATAAGTTTAATTCGTCATAACGTCCTCATGTTTGTTACAGTTACAGTTCGTTCGCGTTAATAATTCGACGAGTCATTTAGAAAATCAATCTTAAAGTGACTACATGAAGTAGCCTTTCGAAAGAGATTGGTTAAGGGGCGTAGCTAGTGACGATAGCGATTGTCCGTCGGCCAACTGATGCATTCTTAAGGCGAACGAACTACGGTAATTTTTAACGAAATAATACACACAAAAGGATAAACACAATGGCAGCAGGCATAAACATTTTAAGTAAAACGTTTCCACTTGCAAAAAAAATATGAATAACGATGGATCCACCACACAACACTACATTACCTCCGCAACTTACAGTAGATACGACTTGGTAAATAATTTCCTTTACGGTTAGTGTATCGTTCAAAGCCATCGTCTTCCGAAATCCCCAAGACTTTTTGTCTATCGTAAAAGCATTCTCCCACTTGTGGAGTTGAAGTTTACCTATAGATAAATATGTGATGTCAATGTTAAATTCTAATGTTTTAAAAACTTTACTAAAATATTCGGAACATGTTCCAATGTGTAACTTATGCGTACTTAAGAAAATAAGTCATGAAATAAGACTAATGTTTAAGGGAATATTTTGCAATTTATTTTATTATTTTTATGTTTCCAATATCTCAAATACTTTGCAACATCTATGGTCAGGGTGTAACAAGTCCATCGAAATTGACTTCCAGACAAAATTACAAACTTATTTGCTGCTATTTTGCATCAAAAGTGCAGAAATTATAATTTTAATTAGAGAATTATTTCAAAATACAATTTTAGTGTTGCCCAGTAAAATTTTTTTCACAATGAATAGTGTAATTAGTAAATAAAATGAACATGCTATAATTGGAAAATTAATTTTATTTAATTGAAAATGTTCAAGTTCAATCTTAGGAACCATCAAGAAGATGCATATTTTATTGTAGTTTCATTTGCATCCTTAACATATTTTCTGCATAAAGCAAAAATTATCTAAGAATGTCCTTTGCTAACTATAATTCTCACAATTTTAAATATCCTATAAAATTGTAATAATAAATATATTGTTATTTTTCCTCAATATTATCTCTATTACCTGAGTTAAAAACATAAATGCAAAGAATTGAATTACCTGGGTTATAACGATCTGCACAGTTATAGAAATCTCCATGCTTGCAAGGAATCCCGATCCCCCATCGATCGTTTACTACAATTTCATCCTTCACTGGGCTCTCATTGTACAGCCAGGCTAAGAATTCAGTTGACTTCCAGTATGTATCATATGCCTCCCAGTCACCATCCACCCACAGAACAGAGGGCTTGTAATCAATAACCAGTTGCATCAGATCTGGCCACAACTTAGTTTCCGTATAATACTTTGTAGAGAAATTATTTCTCTTATCTTCCATGTAAATAGGATTGAACCATTCAAACAAAGAGTGGTAGACACCAAATTTTAAATCCATTTGTCTAACAGCCTTGGATAATGAGCCCACTATATCCTGTTTGAGACCAACTTCACATGAATTCCAACTAAAGGAACGGTGTGATGGGTATAGAGCAAAACCATCATGATGCTTACTGGTAAGAATGACATATCTGGGAGAAACCAAAGTTATTATCTCAGTACTTTATTAGGACTTATATGATAGTTTCTCAAGGAAACTAAATTTAAAGAAGTTGATTTCTCTGCTATGGTAGTCATTTATGATCGGAAAAAGATACAGAATAATGCATCTCAAGATACATAATTTTATATCAAAAATTTATTTGTTTTACTACTGCAATAAATTTTTAAATTTATTTGAAAGTGATTTTAAAATATAATAAGGATAGAGTGACCAAGTCTTGCGTAAAAATGATTAAAAACAGTTACCTGGCGCCAGACTTATGAAACAGTTCTGCCCATTTACTTGCATCGAAAAATTCACCTTTAAACATGGGCGCAAAATCTTGATAAGTAAAACCTGGTGGGTAATGTCGCGCCATAAATTTCTTTATATTTTTATTCCCTTCTAAAAATTAAGGAAACTTTTTAATAGATAATATTTTATAAGAACATATATAACATCATATTAAAAATTCTTCTTATACGTACTACTCCAATTAATCCAAAACCATTCAGAAGAGAAGCCAGGCACTGAATAAACTCCCCAGTGCAGAAAAATGCCAATTTTCGCTTCATCGTACCATCGGGGCAGTACTCTCGTATCTAAATCTTTCCAGTTCGGCGAAAATTTCTTTGATACATGGTAAGACCCATTATCGTCCGCGACCTCACTTTCAACACTGTATGCAACACATGTTAAACACAAAACATAAAATAATTGCAAGAGAACACTCATTATTTAATTATAATAAATTTAAAACTTCGTTAGCATAGCGCCAATAAATAATACAAATTGACAATTATGGTATAAGTTGCGTTCAAAATTATGGAACACTCAGTGAATCAACATTTACCAACGATTTTAAATAATCACAATTTAATATCGACGTCGGTATTAAAAAGTAATATTTAAAAAATCTGGTTGAATAATATTTACAACGTAAATAATATTTTAAGAATAAAAAAAAATTAATAGTTAATTTTATGCATGTAAGCAGATATTCTAATAATTACTTAATGTCTGTAATTTAACAAAACTCGATAAAAAAAATGATTGATCACACCTTTTTAATTAGCAATTTTACTTCCAATCATATTGCTAAATTTTTAGACAAAATGTACTTTCGTAATTGGGCAAGGAGTAATTCTACGACACATTCCTCGATCATTATATAAAACTTTGTTGATATACAAAACATAATCACAGTTTATATAACTTGCTTTTGATTCTTGCATTTACTGGCAAGTAATCTTTCTATCAGGCATGTTCAATAAATATATAATAGATTAAGGTTTTAAATTATTTAACCCTTTCGTTACGAGCGCCGGATATAGCCGGCACCCACTCGATGACTTGTGTACGAGCGCCGGCTGTAGCCGAGGCCAGCATGGTACCGCTCGCCCAGCGGCCCGCGATACTTTTATCCTAATTCGTTTTAATTTGATACATCAATTACTCTAAATTGAATTTTCTTTTATAATTGTTGACAAGATTATAAAATATATAAATATTTATTTAGTAAAATGACGTTTTAAGCTTCTTTTTTTCTTTTCTGCTTCTTCTTTTAAGCTTTTTAATGTCTCTAAGTAACCAATCGCAAGCTTTAATATGATATATAAGGTAACAGGTGTGATTACAAACTATTGTTAGAGGGTCAAACAATTAGATTTGCTCTTTAAGTTAACTCTGGACAATAATAATTGCAAGATCTATAAAAATGTCACTATGTAACACGTAAAGAAGAGCATGATCTGGAAGAAGACACGGTAACGTTGAAAGATGTAAGTCGGAACACCGATTTACCGACTCACAGTTTGCGGAGCTCTCCGTTCAGTGGCTCTACTCCCATGGCGCGGTGCCCCGTTTGGTGGCGTTATTCCAGCGGAGCGGAATGCCGTAACGAAAGGGTTAAAACGATCGTCAGCTAATATTTTGGATATATTTGCATTAATTGTATAAACGTGTCAGCAGCAGCAATTAAAAAAAAATGTATACATATTATTACTGAAATTTTAACATTTACACGTTATTTATCGATAATTATTTGACCAAAAAATCTACACTATTCATTATCCTAATTATTCAAGAATATCGATATCGAAAAAAACTTACGATTAATTAAAATCATATAATCAATATTAATTTTTGGTTTATAACATATTTATGATATCTCTTCTGCTAAAATCTGTCTTGGTTCTTTGAAGTCTCTCTTTACTGGTTGTGAAAATATTAGTCTCCAGATGTGTTATTTTATACTGACTGAAAAACTATGACAAACAATCAAGTGATTTTGGGAAGAGTATTATGTTTATATTAAATTATCAGTAATAAACCAAGGCTTTGTTCATTTCATGTTTATGGTGTAATGAAATAAATAGAACTAAAGTAAGATATTTATTCACATTTTAAAAAATATAGCTTAATCAAAACTATTGAAAAAATTAACTTGACAATATTTTAACTATTAAATACTAAAACGTATCCCTGATTAAAAAACAAATTTATCCTGAGATCAATTTTATTAAAAAATTGTGATCTAAATGGATCAGAATTTTTCATTAAGTCACTTTTTTTTTCGAAATATTTAGTTTACCTATAGTTATCAAATTAAAGTACATTATTGTTTCTGTCATGCAAAAGCCTCAAAATAATTTGTTTTGACTGTTTTTGAGTTGTTGTTAAATAGTTTGTTTTTAAAATATAGATGTTGAATATTACAGTCTATGTTGCTATCAGAGAGAATATTATTAAAAAGATCAGGAGAATCCTGTACAACTTTCTTTTATTTTCATTAATTTGTATTTGGAAGGAAACTTTTTTTCTTAATCAAATACAGAAAGATCCAGAGAAAGTTGAACATCTTTGACTAGTGTAATGTTTTTATAATAGTCATACAGAGTACCGGTGGAATCCTTGACATAACATAGATACATACACACACCCAACTCTTTTTGTACAATGCCTCACAAACTGTCATGAATTCAATAAAATCAACATAAAATACTTAGGGAATCAAAATTCCAAATTTAAAAATCATGTAGAAACAAACCATTTAAAAAGGTACTTAGGTGTATTTAGAAAAACATTAAGAATATATTTACTGTAATCCTTAAGAAATATGAGTATTAAACCTAATGACATTTTTGACAATTAATATTAGGTGAACCAGAAAGTAATGTCCTTTTTAGATGCGCAGAAATGTCATTACATTCTGGTCCCCCTAATACATTAAAAAATTTTAAAACATGATTGTTTGATTTGATTCTATTACTTTGAAAAAAAAAATAATTTAAAATCAACAATACAATCTTGTATTACATAAATTCATAGATTATGACTAGATAACAGAAACCTCAAAGGTATATACAAAAGATAATAAAGATATCCTGTTTTACTTAGAAATATAATGGCAATAAAATGCGCAAAACAAGAAACCATTGTACATTACTAATGAACAAAACAACAAAAAATATGTAAATTACAGGTTCACAAGTAGAAATAAAGTTCAAAACATGAAAGACTAAAAAAAACTCGGTCTTTCAATATTTTTCTTCCAAAGTACTCTTATACCTATACATGTACACTTATATTCAAAGAGTATTTCAGTTAAGCCTTTAGTGAAAGAAAGTAAGTTGCATTAATTAATTTCTAAGAGTATCCTTCATTTTTATCCACTTCTCCATCGGGAAGTGGATTGCAATGCTATTGACTGTCCACTTTAAAATTTGAATAGTGACAAGCTCCATTTATAATTATTTCACTAATGCCTGTTGTTGGAGGAGTGCTCATTACAGATGTAGTGTACAGTTTTCCAGCATGTAAAGATGTTGGTTGACTTGCAGGGGTATACACAGTGCATGTAGACCCCTGCTCGACTCTTCCCTCACTCATCATTCCCATTTTAACTTCAAAAATAACATCCTGAATTTTTTTCTTTGCAACAAGTAAATTCTTCTCGCCTTTCAATGATCTTAATTCATTAGCAATGTATTCACCAAACACAGAAAACTCATCTCTATTTCTTGGTGATGATGGATACACTAGTTCTGATTTCACAGGTAGCACTATGTCTGTTCTGGGTACTTTATGTGGTGGTGATAAATTAAAAAGTTTACAATCAGTGGATACAGTGTCATTGGTACTGGTTAAGTTGCTATTTATTTCTGTGTGTTCTTCCTAAAAACAAAGAATAATAAAATCATTGTTTTCATCTACAATATCAAAGTAATAATCCAAATCAGAATTTAATTGAATTAAAAGATGTTATATATTGGATAAATATTAGTCATACAATAAATAAACACAAACTTACTGAAGACTGAAGCACTCTGTATGGTTTGTTTGAATCTTTCATGAAATGGAGATATTCGAAGGCGTACCAATTACTGATATATCTATCGTTGGGGTCCTCTGCATTGGCGCGCGCTTCCCTTGCCGATTCTCTGTTGTATTGAGTCCGTAAATGCTGAATCTTCTTTGTTGTATCGGGTACCGATATTCCTAATATATCAGCAATAGCTCGTAATTCCTCTTTTCTTTTCTGTTTATCTCTACGAGTATCACACAGCGACGGATTCCATAGACTAGCATTCACTTGCAACAGTTCAATTAATTTTAGAGTTTTATCTTTTGACCACTCCATCGCACGATTTGTTATTCGATAAAGTCAAAGGGAAACATTGGATTTCAACTTACTGCGTACGCCGTAACACGATCGATCGCGAGATCGCTTGCTAAACAACTTTCGCGGACGGCGTCTACAGCACAGCCAAGAGATATGCGACGCGCAAATTGATTTGTTAGTTGACAGATCTGGTGTTGTCATTATATATTTATTTATCATTGAAGACTAATTTTTACATAGCATTATTTTCCTATCGCACAGTAGAATTAATGATTTAACAAATGCTCATTAATGTGCTGAACGTTATAAGTACCTTGTAATATGTAATTTTTAACAAGTGCTTGTTTTTATTTAGGCGCCACCTTTTTGACAAACGTGGTACTATGTTGCGATCGGCAGATAATATTGATACCAGAATGTCCTACGTGTATTGTGTGATAATGGGTAAAAATGTGTATAAATTAAAACAAGATTAGATAAGAAAATTTTACCTATCCGAGAAAACTACACATACATAGTTTTCTCAGTAAGATAAAATTTTATTGCCATAATGTTGATTGTTTCGACTTACATTATTCTTGTTGACTTGTTTAAAGTCCATGGTCAACAATATGAAAATAAAAACGGAAAATATTTACATTTTATTAAATATACCGAAATTAATAGTGAATTAAAAATAGAGATTTCTCAGGAATTTTCAATTTTCAGGAATACTGCAAAGGAAAATTAAATTAATTTTAGTGATCCTTTTAAAAAAAATTTCAGTGTGTATAATGAACTATATTCACCAGAAAGAGTATAAAGCATTCATTTAACTGAATCTTTGTAAGCAAGTGAAAGGGACTGACGATGTAACAAGTTTTTACATCTATAATCAAATATGCTATATTCAATAAGATGCTTTTATTTGAGAGTTGAAATTTATTATTACTGGGTAATAAGTTGCATTCTGGTTTAAAACTGGTTAACCATTAATTTAAAAAATACTTGCAGAATTATATCTACTAGATCAAATTCAGAGGTAAATTACACATTAGTGATGTTGATATAAATTACAAAACTATGGATAAATACTTTTTGTTAATAACAATGTTATTGGTCAAAATGAATATTTTTTTTTCAGTTACTTTGGTTTCATGTAATTCTTACAATTATATCGGTAGCTAGTGGTTTTTAAAGTTACTATGCTTGGATCAATCATTTTAATAGTTTATAATATTAAAAATGGTGATTTTGAGAAAAAAAATTGCGAGGAAAAAAAACACAAAGTCTAATTCATTGTCATTTATTTACAGACTACAATGTGAGAAGTCTATCACATTATAAAACAAAATATCTAATATTAAATTATTTACACTATGTACAATAAAACACATCCAATAAAAATGCACTTGACATAAACATGAGCCACTACTGCAGGTCTAAATATTACGAGGAACCAAGTTACATAACAATTAAAATTAAAGGAACACAAAGTTAGCGTTCAAAATTACTTTTGTCTTATAATTAACTTAGAATGATGTAAGTCGCTAAACAATCAGTTCATTTTATCAACCAGAGTAAACTAAAAATTTTAATTTCCATACACTTATAACTTAGCTAGAACACTGAATCAAAATCAATGGAAATATCCATCAATGGAATATAACTTACATGTAATTCTGGACTGTCTAACACAAAGAATATCGCTCAGGTAGATGATAAATAACTTAACACTATAAATAAATCAAGTATGTCTACCAATAGAACATTAATATTAAGCTTCCATAAATAACAACAACAAAATAAAACAGAATGTAAACAAATTAAATGTTCTAAGATTAACACAGTACAATACATATAAATGACACGGAACATTTTGAATCAAATAAAGAATCATTTTTAGAAACATTTGAGATTCAAAATAAATATAGATTGTAGACACAAAAACATCGACATAGAAAAATAGATTTCTTTGTGTTTCAAAATGTTACATACAATGATACAAATTTGTAGAGTAAACACTGACATCTATATCACAATATGCATTTGTAAAGTTGATGCAGTTTCACTATCATAAAAAATCTAATTCACTTACACAGCAATGTTCACTGCCTATTTAATTATTTAATCAACAATTAATAGAGGTATCTATTTTCAACAATTGACAATAATTTGCCTATTCATGTATTGGTGGTCATTATTTCGTAAGAGGTACTTGCGTACGGTCAACTTTTGGTCGATCTACGATCCCACTCCCCTCTAGTTAGGCCTACGTGTTAAGGAATAGGGGGTTTAATTCAACGCGGCTCAGATGCACGTTATAGACTTAATAGATACTAACTACACGTCCGTACAGTGACCACGCGGGCTTCGGTCATA
Source organism: Battus belus (assembly GCA_018248135.1). Classification (NCBI taxonomy): domain Eukaryota; kingdom Metazoa; phylum Arthropoda; class Insecta; order Lepidoptera; family Papilionidae; genus Battus; species Battus belus. The sequence continues at coordinate 9,730 of DWIC01000385.1, forward strand.
GCTTAACTTGGACATCTCCAAGGAGCGGCTTTCGCGAGCCCGAAAGAAATCCTTTGCTGTTTGTGACTGTAAGTCGACTGTGACGTCAGTGATGAAGATCTGGTTTGCGCCAGAAGAGTCGTTTTAACGCGGTTTAGGTTTACGTTATGGACTAAATAAATACTAGCTAGCTAGACACGTCTGTACAAAGTTCAAACCCGGTGGGTTTATGTGATGTCGTGTGAACGGCTCTCGCGGGCCCGACCCCGTTTCTTCCGAAAGAATCCTTTCTCTGTTCGGCATTCTCTGATTGTGATTGTTTGTAAGTTGACTGTGACGTCAGTTACGAAGATTTGGTCTGCGACGGGGGAGCGCGCCATCCAGAACGCGGCGCCGCGGCGTGCAGCCGGTGGCGGCGGTGCGGTGGGCGCCTCGCCCCACGAGTCGTCGTCTTCTGGCGCTGCGAGGGGCACGGTGAGTGGCGCCGCGAGGGGAGGAAGAGCGGGCGGCGGCGGGCGCGCACCCTTGGGCTCTGCGGGCGCGGTGGCCGCAGGTTGCGTGTCGGTACGACGTTCGCGGTCAGGGGGTGTGTGTGCGTCGGCCTCTTCGGGCGAGTGCGGGGCGCGGCGCGGGCCGGTGCGCGGCGCGGCAGCCTCGGCGGCGGGCGAGGCTGGTATAGGGGCGCCGCCTGGCGGCGCTGCGGGCGGCGGCGGAGGCGCGGGCTGCGCGCGTACGCTCGGTTTGGAGTCGTGCCGCTTGGCGGGCGGGCTCATGGTGATGGTGACGCCGATCTTGCCGGACTCCCGCGACAGCACCTCGGCCTTGCGCTTGCCGGGCGGCGGGTGCCGCTCGTCGGAGGCGCTTCGCGCGCGCTCTCCGGGCGAGTGGTCTCGCTCGCGCTTCCTGCCCTGCCTGCGGTGCTCTTCGCCTCGCTCGAAGCTCTGTATCAGTCTCGGGTCTAAAATATTCTCCTCCGGCTCCCACGTGTTGTGCTTCGGCTTCCACCCTTTCCATTTCACGTAGTACTCCACTTTGTTCTGGAATAAGAGAGCGAACGGTTAAAACGAATACGTGGACACAAGGGCGCGCGCGCCGCTGCGCTGTCCTCACACGACTGACCGGCGCACGCCCTCGCACATTATTCGCAACACCCACTACTAGTGAGCAGGTTCACTTCGGTGCACATTTTTGAATAATTCTCACTCATTTCCGGCTAAGGGATTGATTAACCTAAATGTCAATGAGGGATGCCGAAAATGTCAACAAGGGACGTAAACAATAGAATCATTACAAAACAGGAATGGTTATTATTTACAAAAAACTTAAATAAGACGGTGCAGGTCGCGTCAGGCACCGGGTTCGCAAGTTCGGGCCACCTGCCCTGCCAGCTGTTGCGACTATCTCCCCCGGGATCGAACCCGAAACGTGCCCTCACCGCAACGCTACATAAGCACCGTTACTCCGCGCATGCAACAATCAAAAATCCAACATGCTTTAGTCGTGAGAAGCGTGCGTTCATTTCGTGCTCTACGTAAACATTTTCCTGCACCAACACCGACCATAATGTTTAATTCAAACTGTCGGTACTGCCGTCTCACATTTCGGTAACAAATCTCCAATCCTTTTTATTATTCTTTAGTAAAGTCAAATGTATTTTCAAGCGACCAGTGTTAATTTGAATAAGGCACTTTATATGTTATGAAAAAAAATTATTTAAATAAGAAAAATATATCGAGATGAATCCTTTTTCTTATCTACACTTTCGATATTTAATGCTTACTCACCAGCGCAATAAAAAATCAATTCATTTGCATTGCTAAGGTCGCCCCAACTACGGTATGTTGTTTTAGTTTGGTTTTTCAGAAAGGCCACGCCCTAAAAATTCTAAATGTGTTGCTAAGCAGATCTACCACAGCTCGTGAGGATAGCTACATCGAAAAGCGCCAGTCGAAAACGTCCAGTAATACGTCGCGAGTAACAAAACCGAATGCTGCCGACGAACAATCACAACAGTGACCACACGATTCAGAATAGACTAGAATAAACTAGAATGAAATAGAATGCACAGTTTCATTGGTCAGATTTACTCACGAGTCTTTTAAAACGGATTCTTGTTTTACTTCAATATACTATTTTAAGGCCAGCGTCATATTGTTAATCGGTCTTCATGTCACGTCTAGACTCTTAAACGATTTTCACTAAGAAAATACTTTGCGTTCGTTTTCTTTATCGGACTGTCATTGCTCAGGTGGCATTTGGAGATTCCACGGGTCGATTGTTCCCGGTGAAGGCTCAGTACAAGCCGCTACATACTATTATTTTACCAAATTAGGACGCGTTCTTCTGTTTAGAACGCGGTTTTACTGACTAACTTTAATAATTATCATCATTTCAGCCGTAGGACATCCACTGCTATGTTCTCCTCTCTAAGGTCCGACGATATTTCACTCCTGGCCAGCTGTTGAACCTCTACACAGCCCAAGTTCGCTCCTGTATG
>DWIC01000386.1:0-12203 GCA_018248135.1 Battus belus
TATATATATATATATATATACATATGTGGGAACATTTATGATTAATTAGATTTATTTTTATGAGAGTGGTATCCCCACGACTGTCAAAAAAACGATGTACGTCAGGTGAAATATCATGTTATTTTTAAGAAAAAAAGCAGTTTTTGTTGTTAAGATTGTATTTTGCCTCAAATTGAGCCCCATTCCCACATGTGCATCTGCTGTTTCAGCCAGTATTATATAAAAACGTCACGTTAGATACCGCTACAGATTTTACACCCTACATATGACGGCGTGACCGCCTCGTGTTATAATTAAAAATCGATTATTGTAGGGTAGACAAATATTATTTCATCCAAAGCAATTAGTAAAAATGGAGGAATAAACTTTTATTCGTCCATTTTTCAAGTATTTACTTGTCTGTGCCTGAGAGCGCAAGAGAGATGTTTGATCGTTCTCTGAACACTTTAGTACTATAAGATTCTAAAAAAATCGTCTTGCAATAATGTTAGTCAGGACATTACGTTTTTTAAAAACCTATTGCTATTTCTGCGACATGTATGATATAGTAGTGATTTTCGACACATTATGTCAGCCGCCTATGCCTTGTAGGCCTTTTCTAAACGTCGACACGTTGACCGCTCTTTCAGCCCACATGCAACAACATAAGAATCTTCCGGCTGGTCTCCACTCGATATCCAACGGACGTCGGTCGCACAAGCAATATGCTCCGACCACTGCCGCTTCGGACGGGCATCAAGCTACGTCGTCGAGCTACGTAAAATCTAAGGTCCCGAGTTCTATCTTCAGAGAATCTCCTCATTTATGGTAGCTCTCTAGGTGACCTGTGAAATTAGTACTAAATACATTGTAAATATTACTTTTTAGACGTCACATGTGGATACTGTTGCAAAATTTGTAATTAAGTTATCGATTATTCAGCATGAGAAATAAATCGATTCGACGAACAACTCGAGTTTGGGGTAATTTTGATTCGGGAGGGTGAGTCCCTTTGCCCTTGAACTGTCAAACAAGTAGGTTAAGGCATGTCGGTGTACAATAATACATATGTTTACAGGTCAGAGTGCCTTTGGAAACTTCGTAGCGATATTTGAAATTAAAGAATGAATTATATGATTCCTTCTCTTTCTCGTGTAGTAAAACTCGTTGCTAAGGGTTGTGACCCATTCCATGGATAAATTTTTCCTTGACGAGCATGCGCCATCGGTTACAACTGTCAACTTTTAAAATTATGTCCTAATTTTTTTTTGTTTAAGTTCGTGAGGATTTGATCAGTCAAAGGGCCATTGGCATTGGACCTATTATTTTCGATATGCCTGTGCCGATATGCTCCTGGAGATTTCTTCCATCCTTGCAGGCCTTGTGATCAAAAAAAGGACTCTTTGTATGCAAATAGACCAAAGTATTTACTTTGAATAACAAAACGTTCATTCGTTTCATATCTACGATCATTATCATCTTTACTTGATCATTTCAGTCCTTACCTTGCCCCGTTAAAGGATCGACATTTGAGTATTATTTATTTAAATAAATAAAAGTGTGCAATTAAGGACGAAGAAGACAATTATATCATGTTTATTAGGGACTCCTTGTTTCTATTATCCTGTGGTAAACAGTAAGGTGGCATCGAAAAGCTCGTTATTGATTCCTTCAACGTGTTTTAAGATCGATATGGCTTTATAAAGAAAATAATTGCATATAAAAATATTCATCTAAATCTTTTTTAAAAGAAAACTTAATTCTTCTTTTTAATGGAAAAATCTGTGAATACTAGAATCTATATACAAAGTATTGGATAATGTTAAAGCTTTGGTGTGAATGTAAAGCTCATTAATCAGCAAAAAGCTTTAAAGCATTGACACATATTTTTAATTACACTATTAAGTGTAATCAACACAAAGTCTACATGAAATGATAATAAACAATTATATATTTCGACTAGCTTTTGCCTGCGGCTTCGCTTGCGTTAAGAAGTATCATTATTATGTATAATTTTTCATCCCCGGTTTTATCACCTTAGGGGTGGAATTTGTCAAAAATCCTTTCTTAGGAGATGCAAACGTCATAGTAGCTTTATGCATGGAAAGTCTCAGCCCGACCGGTTTTAAATTGACAATGTTTCACACAAACTTTCATCCCCTTTTTTATCCTTTTAGGGATAGAAATAATCAAAATCCTTTCTTAGCGGATGCCTACATCATAACATCTATTTGTATGCCAAATTTAAGTCCGATCCGTCCAGTGATTTAGGCTGTGCGTTGATAGATCACTATGTCAATCATTTACTTTTGAGTTATACGATATATTTACATATGTAGTTATGCGAATTTTGGAAACGCTGTTTCTTACTATGTTATCATTACGTTATTATTACAGAAACCATTAAACCTTTTAAAACATTGTATACGTAATGTTATCGGAGGCCTGTCAGTAACTAAAACGCCTGAAAAGTAGTCACCAATAAAATCGAGGCAAATACTTAAAACCGTTGACTTCAGAAATATTCCAATATTCAAGGCGGCTCGCATGCAGCAAACTGTTTTTTTCAGATGCCAACATTGGGCGGGGTTGTTCTTATTCAAAATATAAACTGGGTCAAACACATCGGCCACTTTGATGTGGGCTTGTGTTCTTTTGAATATCTAACACGGAGCGCTATTGGCGCTCTATGATATATCAAAAAAAAAAATTATTTACATATTTTATTACAGTTACAATATTACATATGAGAAGAGATCCTATATCATAACTAAAATGAAATATTGTTAAGTGGAGAAAACCCCATGACTGTTTCTTACGTAACGCTATCATGGAATACTTGTCCCCGTTCGATAACCAACAGGAGACGTCGAAAACGACGTCAACTCCCATCATACTAAACAGAAGCGTTACTGAAGTTTGTTCGGTCTCTTCTCCATGACTTACGCATTCAGGAGTGGTTGTAATGTTATTTGCCAATCAAGACCAAGTTGAGGTACCCATGCGAGTGACAGCCCAAGCCGAGATCCCCATATGGACCCTTATACTTAGTTACGTTGAGCTTCCGCCGAAGCGATCTGAAACCTCAGAAGGCTTCCCAATTTGATAGCATATAACATTTTGAGCTGTGATCCCCCGAGAGCCCTTCCTGGGAAATATTTTAGGCTGGGCCCCTTCTGCGCGCTGCCATCACGAATTCGCAGTACTCCTAGACCTTGGGCAGTAGTAGTTCTAGGCCAAAATAAATTGTTTTAAATATGCAAATATAATGAACAATAAACTCACTCCTACCACCTTATAAACAGCTATACTTATTCATTTAATTGTAAAAAAAAAAACAATAAATAAATCTCGTTAGTAATTATGACAGCAGACATATTTCACAATAACAAAAAACAGAAATGAACGCCGATACACAATTGTAATGAGATCGGAAACCCTATAGTTAGAATACGCGCGTAAATGAAGCCATTACAAACAACTTTGTAATATTCTGTAGTTCCGCATATGAAATCATCTAAAACGAGACAAGATAGTACTCCATTCTAGCATTTTTTTCTGTTAATAAATTTCATTCACGTCAGTATCCATTAATTATAAAACGGATAACGTTATTTTTTTACGTTAACGTTGTTAGTTATTCAAAAATATCCGCCTGATAGATAAAATGTTTTTTATTTAAATGTGACAGTAACGGCCAGCAACATATTTTAGAGTTGTGATTTAACAGTACTGAATATCGATTACAACAAATCGATTAAGAAATCGAGGAAATATTATTAGTTAAAATTATTTAATTGTAATATGTAAATCGAGTATGGTTTTTGTAAAAAATAATAATAATCTTAACTAATTTTATAATATCTAGGATTGCTATTTACGGTTACAACGCACTACTGTGTTTTTAAACTTATTTTGATTAACACATACATGTTTTATTTTTCAGGCTGATAAATATTGAAAGAGGTTTCTTAATAAAATGTTTGAATAAACGTTCGCGTTTCATGCATTTTATATGAAGTAAAGATTATTGCTGTTTACATAAAAATAATATAGATAAATAAAAGCCTAATATATATAAATAAAAGATAAAAGTCTACTTTTTTTTCTTAGTAAAAATAAGTAAATATAAAATAAAATCAGTAAACAAATGTTTCACTTAGTTTTCCGAAAAATGCTTCGTTAAAGGGTTAAATTAGTTATAGCATATTTTTCGTAGATATTTTAGTTTTCTAGTTAATAAAATAGAAGCAACAGTGGATGAAATGGGTGTAGCCGACACTGGCACAAGAGTTGCGCTAGTCGCGGTTGCGTGGCTCCTAGGGTCGCAGCGGAAGCCTGCGCAGTTCAACTTGCGTTATCTTGTTATGGCGCCGGCCGATGCGGGAAACGGGCCGTGGCCTCGAAGACCAGGCTTGCTTCTGATGTTACTTATGTTGCTTAACGTGTAGAATTGACGAACCATAATATTACACAATACTCATGTTCATGTTTAAACTGTAAAAGAGGCTGTCTTTATTATTTCAAATGACAATATTGACAGTATCAAACAAAATACCACTATCTACTAACAGATTAATACGGTATATTTATCGCAGTCTTATTGTTGGACTGTTTATAATAGCAACTGTTAAGTTTCTGGCAGATAAGCATTCCGTTCTGATGGTAGCTTGCTATTAATAACGTTAAAATACTCGACCATTCTATAGTGCGTAAATATTTACTTAAACAAAGATATTTTAAATTCGAATTTGACCAAGAAATACCAAAAAAAACCGGATGAATTCGTTTTTCTTCTTCCGTCAAACTCCGTGGATTTGATTTTTGATGTAAAAATAATGGACGGTTTAAAACAGCTTAAATGACTGCTTGGATAAAAATATTTTGAATTTAAATATGATGCGAGTGGAGGCAATGTTTTGTAAGTTTGTTAAGGCGCAGGAGATATGAAAGGGCTCGTACGAGGCAGTCTTTGTTTGGGGTTGTGTCGGCGGGCGGCGCGTGGAAGTGGGGCAGCGGCGGACTGCGCCGGGCTGCGCCGGGCTGCCGCATTGCAGGTGCGCGGCGGCCAATGGGCTCGCGCCGCCCGCCGCGCCCGCCGTCGCGCTCGCCCGATATAAAACCGACTATCCTTTGCAGATCAAACCTAATCCCGTGCCGTTCGTCCCGAGACATGGACTTGGACGTCCGAGACTTTCGCGCCTGAATCCAACGCGTAGTGCCAACCCGAGTGCGCATCGGACATGAGAGCGCGATTCGATTGAGCCACTCGATTCGCGCGCCCCGACTCGGAACGGATCGAGCGAGCTTTCCGGCGCGGCCGCTCGCGCGAGTGAGGGCGGCAGTATCGTTCCAACCGTCGGTCCGTGCGGTCGCTTTTGCGGCGTAGTCTGTGATTTTTTAGTGTAGCTCCAGATAATCCAAGTTAATCTACGATGGTGAGTGATATTTCGCAACAAAAATTTCTCCAGTGCGTTAGGGAGATATCTTACAACGGCTCTCCGGGTATATTTTTGGGGTTGTGGTGCATCGGTGTTTATAGTGATGACGACCTCCATTATATTATTGTGATGGCCGTTTTTTACCGCAATGCGGATCGGCGACGACGTCAAAGTTTGAATAAGGATAAGGATTGAACCGAAAGAAAGTCAATAGTGGGCTTGTGATCCGAGGCAATTACTGCGGTGCCATCGAATGACCGTTATATTTATCGAGAAACATCCGTCGCCATAGTTCGTTAGGTGTTGCCGGTCAAATGACGTTTCCCTGGACGAAGCCAAACGTTCGATGACGCTTTTAAAATGGCGGTGAGGGATTGTTGCGGCTTTTTCTGGGTGTTTTTGCGGGTGGTGGAGTTTGGAGAAGTCGCGTCGTTCCCCGGTGTCGGATCGATCGACCGGCGCACCTGTCAAATGGCCCTTGACTCATCACGGGGCGGGCTAGCTTTTTATTTCTCATACGCAGTATGATAAAGCGACTCTCTTTGCCTTGCTTTGCCGGTATACGCGGCTTTGAGGTCCAGAAATGGTAAAACAAATTCGTTTACATTTTTAATTACCAACCCTGCTTAACTACCGGCTTTGAACTCCTTGTCGGTACTTTTCTAGAAGAAAATATAGATAATGTTAAATTGTATTATGCAAAAACTTGAATTTGCATATATGCTTGCATTATTAATGCATTCTAAATATTTTAGTAATGTATAGTTGAAGATGATTAATTTTAAAACAAAGTTTTCATTCCCTAGACTTAACTACAAAACGGTTTACAACCACCTTTGTTAAAATAGTTACAATTTTACATTGTAATGTAGATTTTCTTTCCACAGCTTTGTGTTTAGAAAACAATACTATTGAATTAACAATTTAGTTCTTTTCAAATCATTAGTCACACTGGAATACTCATAGTACTTGCAAAACAATTTGAACAGGTTGGAGAGACAACTGTTACAAAATGAGATATTCTGAAACAATAGTTAATTGGTTGCTTATGGAATTACAATAAGGCATTGATTGCAAAAAGAAACCCTAACAGTAACAATTTCACATTTGGAACAAGTCATAGATAATGTATTATTTCAAATTAACCAAAATTTTTCCATCTATCTTATATTTGAAACAACCAAATATAAACTTTAAATATGAGATAAATTTTCTTAAATTTAAATATATTTACATAAAATTCTTATTACAATATATAATGTGATGGATGATTATAGAAATATATATTTTATTTTAAATAAATATAATCCTTATGGTTTTTATTTTAAAGTACTTGTTAGTCTGCATTTGTTATACCATATATTCAAATCTAAAGACAATAAAATTTTAGATAATAGTGTCAACATATAAGTAAAATCTAACATAATTAGTTCTGTACCTTTAACTGTAAGTAATATTGTACATAACATTGCCATGTTGGTATTTTGCTGCCTGCCATTGGTTAATTTTATAGGCTTTAGACCACACCCTTTTTAGATCAAATTAATTTAACTCATACAGGGTGTGTCAAATTATTATTTCTCTGGTTAAATAATATAAAAATATATATAGGTATTAATTGGTTCACTTTCACAGATAAAATAATTATCTTTTACAAATTATGTAGACTAAACACCATATCTTGAATATATCTGGGAAATGATAAAAGTTATTGTAATGCAGCATTTGATATCAGCGACATAGTCCGCATTATGATGTGTCACATGTAATTGTGTGTATCATAATCTTATCTTGTCAGACATTACACAACCCGTCATTAACTATTCAGACTCCGTCCATTGCTGTAGGGTTTGACAGGATGGTTGTATCAAGTGTATGTATAAATATATATATACATGAGTTAATTAAACATTAAGCCGTTTTATTTTGTATATTGGGTAGGTTACGGGAAAAATCGCATCTCTCGCTCAAAAGTGCTTACTTTTCGGTTAAATAGGACATGATAATGACAACTCTACCGTGAACATGAAAAGTGGGATCAGTGGGAGAGAGATAGAATGTATTAATTTCAAATTTGTGATTATTAATAGATTTATATATATATATATAAATTAGTAAACATTTTGACAAAGGGGTCATATTAGAGTTTTATATTAAGTGGTGATAGTCTAAGTTTTATGTATGCTAATATGTGTATGGTGTGTTTCAGGCGGATCAGCTCACAGAGGAACAGATTGCCGAGTTCAAGGAGGCATTCTCGCTGTTTGACAAGGACGGCGATGGCACCATCACCACTAAGGAGCTGGGCACTGTGATGCGCTCGCTTGGACAAAACCCCACCGAAGCTGAGCTGCAAGATATGATAAATGAAGTTGATGCTGACGGTAAGTGTGTGAGCTACTTGTATGGTCATGTACATGTGTGTGGTTTCTTCACAGGTCTAATTTTGAACTTCTATATCTTTAAGGAATTTTTGGCTTCAATTATGGGAGTATAAACAAGTCCATAGTTATGCAATCAATTGCAGTGTTATAATGCTGCAAATATTTATATTATTGAAAGGTTTTGATCAGCACCTCTGAAAGGTCTAAACATTATATCAAACAATTAAATATGTATCTATATATAGACTACTGGCAGGTTCTGTATGGGAGGGAATTCTATATGAAACCTGGCAAGAAATTCAATTTATTACTGACTTCATTTTTTTCCTTTCTTATAAATCATCTGTTTTTTTACGAATTAAATGTGGGTAGTTAGTAATTATAATTTTCGAAATTTATAATATTCGTAAAATCGAATTCGATTTTTAATCGAGTTCTCGTTTTATTGATATACGATTTTATTTTGTATCGCATTAAATGTGAATTACACTCGATAAGTCTGTGACGTTGACGTATTGTGGTGTGTTATCGCGGCCGGGACTTGGCAAAGTGAATGTTTGATGTTTATTTAAAAAAAAACGACCAAATAAATAACTCGTGACCTTGTATCGATTCAAGGTCTGCATCTGAGGCGTGAACGGCTACGTGGGCGGGCTTTGTTTATCATTTCAGAATGCGTGATGAATTTTGAAAATTGGGCCTCTGATAAGAAAGAAAATTCTGAAATTTTGCACGTATATATATATTCGATTGATATTTTATTTAAACAAAAATAATGTAATAAACATTATTTTATAATTTTGAAATACGAAATGTTGCGTAAATTTACATCGCCGATTTTTCAATAGTGAATTGATTTGAGACAAATATATGACTAGTTAACAAAGTTTTATGTAAAAACAAATCTGTTTGACACTGACTGTACAGCCAACTATAAAAACCTAAATCAAAAAATTGTAAAAACAGATGTTCACAAGCTCATGGGCAATTTTTACACAGTACACAAAGTTCCTAACCATTTAAATTAAATTGTTGTTGATAAAATCAAACTTCAAATACTTCTTTTATGTTTTTTTAATCGCATAATTAGTATATGGCGATGTTATCATGTATGCCAATAAACTACACAGCGGCATGCTGCTGCGGCGCTCGGAGCTCGAATTCCGAGCTGATAAGGGAAATGTATACCTACGCACACGGAAAATGTACCAGAGTATATTTCCATTGTTTTGCGAACATTAAAAAATAATGGAATACGCGCCAGAATTAAACACTGGCATCTGTAGAGGTTGTCTATAAAAAAATGTGTTTTAATTTAAAATTCGAATGGAACGTTTCTTTTACTTCGTAATTGGCTTAATCGTTTTGAATAGTTGTCAGTTAAATATGCATTTACATATGAAAAAAATAATGTATAGACATGAGTTCTGTTAATTAAAAAAGTAGATCAAGTATTAGGTGAACTGCAAAGTAATATCGTTTCTGCGCATTTATTTTATAGATAAACCTATTGATATTAACCGCACCGGCATGTAAATTTGTATACTAGATTGTATAAGGTTGTTAATAACGAAGGTGGAATATATTGTTGGTTGAAACTGGTTAAAAATAGTGTGAGTTTAACTTAAGAAACCGACATTACTTACCGGTCCACCAAACAAAACTGTTAATAAATAAGAAGCAATAAAAAACGTCAGACGAGGCCTATTTCACAATAATTTACACGAATTAATTTACGGTTCTCTAGTCCAGAATAGGTATAGTTATGAAACGATAACAATACTTTAACAATGAATTCTTCCTGTACTCATTGTTAAAGTATTATTAACGAGAAAAAAAGCTTCAGAAGTGAACAGATTTTACATGGGTGTAAGTACTGTGTGTTTAAAAAAATCGCGAATTTTGTGTATTTTCAAAAATTATTTATTTATTCGAGAATATCTATTTTGTTCCTCTTTAAGTATCACCCTGAGATATTATACACTTGTGCCAACATTCTTTTTCCAATCTTCGAAGCACTAAAAATCATTTTTTTATCTTGTTCAGCTCCTCGTTCTATACCGTCAATCGTGGCGTAGCGTCGTCCTTTCATGGACCTCTTCAGTTTCGTGAATAAGAAAAAGTCACAGGGGGCCAGATCTAGTAAATACGGAGGCTGCGGTATAATTAGTGTGTTGTTTTTGGCCAAGAAGTCGCTTACAAGCAGCGATGTGTGAGCCGGGGCGTTATCGTGGTGCAAAAGCCAATTTTTGTTCTGCTACAAATTCGGGCGTTTCTCGCGGAGTGCTTCGCGCAAATTGCGCATAACTTGCAGGTAATATTCGTTATCCAGCGTTCTATCCTGTGGCAAGAACTCGTGATGCACCACGCCCCTGCAATCGAAGAAAACTGTAAACAAAACATCGCGATATTTTTTGAACATAGCGTAAAATAATTAAACATTCATAATTACATGTAAATTAACACTGGCCTGATATACTCGTTTCTTAATTTGTTTGGGTGTAATTTCAAAAAGTAGTGAGGCGGGCTTTCGCCGCTCTGTTATCAATGATCGATACTTATATCGATATTATTGATAAGCGCGGTCTACTTTACACGGTATTGCGTCTGTATGTTCGAGCGTTTTGTGTTCGTTTAAATATGTCGTCTCGTTGTATATAGTTGTACATATTTAACTTCTTATTTCAATAGATATTGGTACTGTGTAGGTATAGGTATAAGCAATTTAATATTACATGTGTGTCATGGAGGCGAAAAGTTCTCGAGTACCCTCGCAAAGTTGCGTGTTGTAGATAGATCCGGGGAGCGCAATTGGTGATGGTGCCGATTTTTAGGGAGGGCCTTGCAATGGGCGTCTATCGACTGTCGTAGTGATGCTGTCAAATTCGATGAATATGAAGATCGCGTATATTTCTATTATAAAAAAATATGTAATACTCAATAAACATACAAACTAAATATCGCGGGTAAAAGACGCTTGCATCAACTAGAAACGGTTTGCTTGGTAACGCGAAAAAAAAATTAATAACATTTTTATCTCTATTCCCAATGTAAACATTTGGGCTCAAAATTGCGGGCGTTTGAGACCGATGTGAACGATGATGTACGATCGTTTGTTGCGTGCGAGCTCGGCGCTGGGCGTGGGCGTGGACGCGGTGATTTACCGTCGTGGCCCACGTATCACGTACCGCAGTGTACAATTCTTTATTCACATGTAAATATTATTCACGGCGTCTGTACTAGAAGGGTTTGAGTATTACTTGTTCTAGAAAGCACCACGAACTAAAGGGTCGAATTCCTGACGGAGTACTCGCTTAACAGACAGACGACATGTAATGAATACAACGTTGAATCATTCGTTCTAAAAGCGAATGCAAACATTTTCATTTTACATTTGCCGTGTTCACCCAGTCCCCTTCCTGTGAGAACCGTAATACCCAGACCACCGCCAGTTTAATCTAAGAGGCTGTTTGAGAGCATTGTAGACGTTGGTATGCATTTTATTGGGTGGACCGGAAAGTAATATCGTTTTGACTCTATTTATTCGTCTGAACAAACACGTGTCTGATAGCGAATTCAAACATTAGTACAGTGAAGCAAGCGGTATCTTTTGCAGATTCAATATTTATACATTGTACACTGGATCCAAGACACACACAAGCGCGTGCTGTGCACACACGGGTGCGCGTGACGGCCAGGTCACGGGACCGCCAATAGGCTCGTGACGGGCATATCTAAGACGATTTCAGAATTCCAAATTTAAGACTAAAGATATCAAATATTTGGATGATAAAAAATTGGAACTAGTGAAATATACTGTCCGACCGTAAAAATACATCTTTTGCGGTCTAGTCAGTATACCCGGCGCAAAGGGAAGTACGGGTCTCCATAGCTATGGGGCTGGTATACTACACTCAGCTGGGTGATATTGCTAAATGAAAGGTATATCTGCATCTCTCTTCCAAAGACCATCTGCCTCGAAGAGGCAAAATGGAAGCCCTCGATCAGTTGCTATTATCGTAGTACACAGGTACAGGTAAAGTGTACGGTGTATGTTTTATATTTAGATTCGAAATATGCGATACAAAAGTGTGGGTGGTCACGCTGCGCCGGCGCATGCACGCGAGGGCGGGACGTCTGTCGTGCCAGCGATGCGCTCATGTCTCTGATGACGTTTTATTTATTCATATTCCCTATTAGCATCACTTACATTTTATTACTTGTGTGCTTGTTGCAAAAGATATTTCATCATGTCAAACCCAATACTAAAAACTGGCCTCTCCCAAAGACAAGGGGGGGGGGGGTTTGCCGGGTGGTTTTTTGGTAAAATTTTTAAAAATTTGTTGCCCCGTTTGGGGGGGTTTATGTTTGAATTTGGTAAAATTTTTTTTTAAAAAAA
>DWIC01000387.1:0-12202 GCA_018248135.1 Battus belus
ATCTAAAGTCTACTCTAACCAATTGCGCGCAGTTTTCACTCGCTGAAAGTTTGGCACACCTCAACACCATGCGGCCGAGAAAATCTAACACAACAAATGAAACACAAAATATGTGGAAACATCGCTTGACGTTGTGGCTGCTAACCTTTAAGCTTTTACTAATTGGACCTTGATCTACAGATTCCGGATTCGAAGCGGAGTTAAAAAAAATGCAGACATCTCTTGAGCAGGCGGGGCACGCGCTTCACGCGGACACAGTTGTGTGAACTTGGGGATACAATCCCAGAGGGTAGTGGATGGAATAAGAGTATGTGGATAATGTGAGTGAATCCAGACTTTCCCAAAGCAATTGTTTAAGCAACACTGATAGAACTTATGTACGATATGAAGATTGAGTTCGCTGTTGAGGTTGATATCATTACGCTCCAGTCAATGGATTGGCACCAGCAATTGTCAAATTAAAGTGGCTACGGGCAGGCCACATAACACCTAGCACAGACGATCGCTGGTGTCTTAAGGTTCTGCAGTAACGGACTGGCAAGAGCGGCGTTGAACGTCCACCCACAGGGTGAGTAGATGACAGTCTTGTGACCGTCGGAAGATGTCAGACGCAGACAACTTGTAACTCGTCCTATTGCATATCTATGCGGATGGCCTATGTGCAGTAGAGGACACAGGTCTTAGTGTACACTTGAATTGGTGAGCGATAACTGTACTTGCTAACAATGAAAAGGTTTATAAAGCAGTAGTTTACTGCGGAAGGAGAGCTTATAAGAGCTACAATCCGTATGTTGGTTACGTGTCAACAATTTCGCTCAAAGCGATGTCATGACACTAATTAGCTACATAGTGAGTGACGGGCGAGGCGATCTGCTTGCGTTGGGGGCGCCGTAGGTTGAGGGGCGCGGAGGGCACGTCGCGTCTCATTATCTGCGCTGCTCGTTAGGCCCGTTACAACACGCGCGGCCCCGCACTCTGACCGCAAATTTCATCATCGGTCGCTACTTGCAACGCGTCAACTAGCAGCGTTTACTTGAAGCAACTCTGTGCATTAAGTCGTCGGTTACTACATATGACCCGAGCGCGTCCCGCTGCGGGGTCGACGAACACACTTGGAAACATTGTCATTGCAACTCAACGAATGATTTAGTTGAGGGTTACGGTTGCCAGCAGAAATCGGAGCAGCAGAAGACGCGCCGCGACGCTCACGAGCGAATCGTGCGTTGGTGAGGACACATTTACCGATTTCTGCTTCTACTAAATATAGACACCAATAATGTTTCTTTATACCGTGTCTACGCAGTCATCATCATTTCAGTCGCAAAACGTTCACTACTAGATATAGACCTCCCCCTTACATTTCGTGCACGACCGGTAGGAACAGTTAATATTGACACGACTTCGCTGACCGAGGGGTATTTGCGAATTCGAGGTGGAATATTCGACGTGGCAGGGCGCAATTCTCTCAAGTTTATCTGTTTAGTATTTGGACCGAAGCCCGCAAAACAACACACAACGCAAAATATGCGCTTAGCAGGGGTTGCATTCGAATACTATCATTGCGAGTCGCAGTCGTTTGTAACAGAGTTGTCGCTGCACAGTTTGAGTCAAAAGTTGTGTTTGATGGCGACACCTTGGCGACAATGATTGTCGAAACCTGGGCCGAGTCGGCAGCGGGCGAGCTGTCTCTACCTATCGAACGCAGTTTCCTATTGTTTTATTAAAACATTTTATATTTTATATCGACGCTTCACATTCAAAATGCGCTGCCGTATCGCCGCAAATGCGAGCGACGGCAGCGCGACGCGACCGGCGCGTCGCCAACCTCTGGCGCAATAAACGATCAAGTACTTTAGGTTGACGTTAATTTATTTTTAAACTGTTTCCTATTAAAAAATAGCCTCGACCGAGACCTCGCCAGTTCAGAAGTGATTGTGTGCACATAAAAGATATGGGCGTGGCCCACTGCCGCCGACGCTAAGCCCGCTTTCCAGGGATCCAGGACTGTGCAGCAGTTGCGCCCTCTTTCAGCGAAGTCCATCACTGAGTTACATTTAGTGTAACTGAGCGTAAGGGACAATTTAATTTTTAATGGAATCCTTAAAAATGAGCATCTAGATTTAAATGATTAATCCAAAGCGTTAACACCATTTACTTCAGCGACTGATTCCACTTTGCATAAAAGCGGTACGCCGCAACGACCGCCTTTATGCAAACTGACAATTTAAACTAAATGCAGCCGCTACGCCCTGCGGTCATTGCGCGCCGGGCTGTGCAGACTGCAGTAACGAATGCTTGTGTTCGACACTGGTATACTTATTTTTTTATCATGCAAGAGATGTACAAACGGCAGCAGCGCGAGAGATGCGACAGGCACGTTAATTTAAGGAAGAAAATTCTAATTGCTATATTATACTTCTAGACAACTTCGTGAAAATGTTTTTTATTGCGTTTGATACAAACGACACAAACAGTAAACCCGTAAAGCACCCGCTTGCGCAAGCGTCGCGTACAGCTGGCCTGTGTCGAATCTGAATTATCGTTTTTACGCGACCGTCGGGTAAAACTAAGCCAAGGCGTTCAGAGAAACGCCGAAACATTAGATTTATTGATTGCAATTAGCGCCGCACGTGCCCGCGATCTGTCTCCAGTCAAGCTCCGCGCCCCCCGCGCCCCTGACCCACGACCTCCGCCCCTGACCGGCGCCCTGCGACCGCGATCTGTCGCGTGGCCCACGCTGGTGGTAAAGTACACGATATTTTTTCGCCTGACGTCCACGATCGGCAGCTGAGCTGAACGCCGCTACTACCCCGCGCGAGAGTAGTGCGCCGTACTGTCCCGATCCACCCACCGAAATTCAATCCAAATCAAACAATAAAAACTCACATGACTTGCAAGTTCAATAGACTCTAGACCGTCCTCGTTTTTATCTGGCTAATACTGCTCAATGTCTCCGATGATGCCATTTAGTGGCCAGGATCTCGACCTTGTGGTACTGTATGCAAGGCATGCTCTCCGCCAGGAGGTTTGGCTTCGATAGGCTCGGCCCCAACCCGAGTCACCTCTTGGTAAATGCGAATGCTCAACTTCGTCCCGATCTGCAGTCTGTATTTGAGCGCCCGTTCTGCTGCAACGGCCAGTTCAAGAGTGGATCCTACCCTTGCTTTTCCTGGTCTCCACTAAGTATATCCGTTGTTCAATGGCGGTCATTGCTGTTGGGGGCTCGTCAGGTGACTTTCTGATACTTGAAAACGTCTCGCGAATAGTTGAATGTAGAGTCGTTGTCTGTTCCAAAATAGTCTAAGTTAAGTCTATCGTTGTCGGTGTCTTAGCTCCCCTCCCCGGCAGAAAAACAGATCGTTGAATATCCACAAAACCAACACATGAAAACAACAAAGGAATAATAAAAATTGCAATTTTTGGCCGAAACTGCGTTCGCGAGGCGTCCACTGAGTTCGGTGTCCGAAGCACCTAATTCTCCTAATTAGAAAAAATGCCTTCATAGTTGGTTTCGCAGGCAGAAGGATCGGAGATGTTGTAGTTGC
The DNA here is from genome assembly GCA_018248135.1 of Battus belus. Lineage (NCBI taxonomy): Eukaryota > Metazoa > Arthropoda > Insecta > Lepidoptera > Papilionidae > Battus > Battus belus. Next base: position 3,546 of record DWIC01000387.1, read on the forward strand.
AACGATCAAAACTACCGCGAAGAACCGGCGTGCAAGACGATCCTAACCCATAGCTCAGCAAAGTGCCTTGTGTCGCACTCGACCTGAAGCACACAGAGCCCCACACCGTAGTTTACAAGTACATCAGTCTCCTTCGCCCCGGTAACGGGTAGTCGGTTCCGCAACGAGCCTCACATTTTCCTAATGGATAGCCGAAACTTTCCCAATGAATCCGCTGTTTGAGTCGTTGATATTACAAGCAGAGTCACGTATCAAGTCACCGCCGTTCCTCTCGAGCCAAGGCCCGGCACAATCCGATTGCTGATTGTCCAGCGGAGCCCTGCTGGCGTTCTTTGTAGTTGTGCCGTAGTTTGTGGCCATTTAGTAATGCCGGAGGTAATAAGAAAACATAAGCTTTCTTTGAATCCAATAAATTGTCAATTAATCGGTTCGTGTGGTATTTGGACCAGCACGGGGTGAAGGTCCGGGCGGGCGCGGGGTGTGAGACGCGGAGTATTGCACGGGGCAGTAGGTGCGGGGCGCGGGGTGCCGGGCGGCACTGCGGGCCCGGTTCGCACGGCCGCCGCGGCGCCATTCCGCACCGTGCGCCCGCTCCGACTGCTCGCGCCGCGCCTCGCGCCATCACCACTCTACGCAGCGCCCACCGCACCGGTACGTACACACCAGTTTATAAATTCACGCGGCCGTTGCGTCACGCTGCAGGCCGCAGCGAAAGTGCATCCGGGGAAATGGAGTACAAGGTCGCACGTTCCCGCAGCCCTACACTCGCACTGCTTAGTTCCGCCGCACGCGCCGCTCGAAGCCGCGGCCGCGCTTTATTGACCGCGCACCCTGCCTCCGACATATGAGTATGTGTATGTCAACGAGCTGGTACGCGCGTATGGAGCGCGGTTAGCATGTTGTGGTTGTAAAGGCCGCGCGGAGCAGAGGTCAAGACTGCGGTTGTTGAGCTCGCTGACCTCAGGATATCCAAAAAGATCATTAATTAAAAACAAGTCGCGATCCAGATTCCTTCGGAAGTGCGTGTGCGCTGTATTAATTATACACAAAATATCGCGCAACGGCGTCGCGGCTCGGGTTTCGCGCGGCTCGCAGCGCGCAGCGCCGCGGGCCAAGGCCGGCGGACATTCGATTGTTGCAATTAATCAACAGCCAGTTAATGGAAAGCTACTTGCGACAGCCGCTCCGCCCGCCCAGCAACCGCGCACCGCCCGCCCCGCTTTCGCGCGCCGCCCGCCCTGCATTCGTGCGTCGCCCGCCTACGTGATTTTATATGCTATTAGAATAAAGTTGGTTTTTAAACACCGAGCACACGCGGCCGAATGCTAAGCAACGTGTGCGGCAGCGTTTCCTTTGCAACGCCACATATGACGTCATGCGCACGCGCATGATAATGACCTTTGCCGTGCGGGCATAGTCGTAACCTCGCTCCTTCGCGCATCGTACTTGTCGTCGCTCTGTCGCCGGGACGGGCCCGTGCCTGTTCTCACACCGTCAATCGTCGGGCACATAATGGCCATTGGAGACATGTTAGCTTTTACCAGCCTTTTATTCTCTAACTAAAATATCCTAAGTTTTTCTCGCAGAGCGGCTGTCCCCGCGAAGGCCTATGAAAGCGATTGTTCACGTTAGCTCCTCCAAAGCATTTTTACTGTCGGGAGCATCGAACGGAGATTGTTAACGCCCCCGATGCGCGTCGTCTTATCCAATATGATTTTCAACCAGGAAGATAATAAGCTACGAACTGGAGCCGAGCACCAGCTGGAACTAGGGGCGAGCACCAGTTGCAAAGTTAATGCCGTTGTTTCGTCGCCAGATGAACTTGAAAACTTTTTGTTTATAAGCGACCCGCCGCGGGCGCATGGCCCGCTCTCCGGCGCCGCGTTTTGGTTTTTTAGTCTCCGAAGGTGAAAGTCGTCATCTAATCGGGCGGCGAACAGTTTAAGGCGCTGCTCATAACATTTTCGCAAGGAGCGTTGCAACATGCGGCAGCCGGCCTTACATAACGTACGTGAGCCGACCTCGCACCTCGAGCGCCGTTACGTCGTCGGAAGTGGAACACGGGGCTCGTCGACCTTGTCTCACTTTTTTGTTTATTTCGGCTTAAGAACGGCCCGCGAGAAGGTCTTCATGTGTATACTATGTAGGTACAATAGTCGACGGCGACCGACGGCGACCGACGGCGGCCGACGGAGCAGCTCGAGGTACAGCGGGCAGCGAGATACGATAGTCCATCAGCTTGCGAAGGCACTTGTGTAAGCCGCTTACACAACGTTCGGCGCACGCACGCGCTCGCGCCCGCAGAAGTCATTATTTTTTTTAAATAAAAGTCATTAGGCAAAATTATTTGTCATCAAGAGGTAGCGGCCGTATGTCCCGGGAAGGTTAATTCGTTTATATCCGAAGAAAAGTAAAAACGCAGACGTGATAACATGCCGCCTCTATATACGCGGGAAAAAAATCAAATCGCTACGTAGTGCATGCATAACGCATGCTAGCGTTGCGGCACGCCTGGGTTCATTTCGCTTTCAATGAAATGCGGTCGACTTTTGGCACGCTGCGCTTGTCGCGAGCAGCCCGCTCGCAGTCCGCAGCCCGCTCGTGGCGTATAAGCACACGGGATGCGCGAGTCCACGCGCGCCGTCGTATGCGGTGACGATCAAATCGTACTCACTGATTACGTAAGCGGCTCACTCGCATTCAGTGGCAATCGTTAAAGTTGCGCGTTACGCAACCGCACACGTGGGCTGCGCGCGCTGCGCTGCGTGTCCGCCTGTTCGTGCAGCGGATGTCGTTCGTTTTAACGCGATAAGCTCTCGTTGATTGACAAACATTAAGTTTAACATTTTTCCTCATATTCTCCTTTCACCGTTCGCTGTTTTCGTCCGGCTCGCGGGGGACTGGCATAGCGCGTCCGATGCAGCGGGCCAGGGGGTGTAGGGAGGAGGGGAGACTGCGCGCGCGACAATAACACATTGCATAACGGCGGGCCCTCCCCGCGTAAACTCTCCGCGCAGCCGGCCGCGCAACACGGGTTATTTAATATTGACAATTGATTGTTTATGTCGTCTGTGTCATGCGAGTCTGTTATACTTTCATACGTCATACAATAATAACAAAATATAATATTTCCGGACGAAGTATTACAACGTCAATGGGATCATTACGTATAAACCTTAGCTAAAACCTTAGATTTTATAACCAGAATTCTTCAAAAAATGACATGAGGTCAGGAGGTAAGCTGGCGCCCCATTGCAACGCCGGCGGCGGACAGGTCGGGTGCCCACTGTCGTGTGAGCTGCCGGGTGGTTCTCCGGTGGCCATTACAACGCATAATAAGACGTAAACTCACTTCGTATTACAGCAAGTACAGAAGTAAATAATTTTTGGTGCACTTCATTCGCCTAAGTTCGACTTGAACTGCTCTGAGGCCGCCGGACGGAGACCTATTAGTATTTTTGTACTTTGAAACCGTCCGTTTAATTTCAACGGATTTTACACGGAACAATATCTAAAGAAATGTTCCACGAGAATGATTTCGGCGAAATTATCCGCAAGTCTTTGGGTTTTGAAATTATTTGTACTTCAAACAAACGGCGGTTCCGAAAGTCCGCCGAGAGTGGTATGCACACAGGACGCAAAGCGGATAAGACTTTTTGGTGATGAATTGATTATTTCCGAAATAAAATTAAATCGGTTAATGAATGAAAATACAAAGATGTGTGATGTACGCCAGGAAAGGCACGAACAAATAGGCTACTGTCGATCAGGCTCGAGTCCACAGACCAGGCGCAATGCGCCGCACGTGGAGAGGTTACTCAGGATGGCGATCCAGGACTTTACAACCTTCGAGCAAGGGGGCGATCGACAATAAGCATCTATGTTTTCTGACAGATCCCCGACTGTGTTCACTCTATCGTTCATGTGCGCCGACACGAAGCCAACAATGAATACAATTAATATTTGTTAGCTATCGGCGAGTGCGAGGCGGTTACTGGCGACAGGCTCACTACGGTGCTGTGGGTCGGAGGCCAACACTAGGAACTTCCGCGCAGAGGCAGTGCCCGCCGGTGATGACTATGGACCAATGCGCATAGCACCCGTCCGGCAAGCTGTCGCAAGTACAACATCGCCCAATCTACGCTCGCATTGATACAATCCGAGAGTAGTCCCCGCACACACGCGCCACGTGTAGGCGCGTAATCGCCCGAATGGGACCAAATCGCAGCGCGTACCGCGAGGAGTGCAATCATTCGGCCAATTCTTTTGTTCCCTGTCGACCTCGCCGTATCGTATAACAACCTTATGTAATGTAATAACATTAAACACTAATTTGTGTGTCTCGTGCGAAAATCCTGCGCGGAACGATGCGCTGCGGGAGGCGCGGAGCGGTACGCTGCGGGCTGCGCGGGTGCACTTTTACTTCGGGCGCGCGTTGCGCAACGCAACCGCAGCCGGTACTCACCTGTACTACTTACTGCGACGCCTCGTGAATCAGTTTCCTCATTAGTTCCCTCCCTTTCCTGTATCACAGCAGAGAAACAAATTTTTAATCAGTACACAAGTGCTAATCCCACTGGACAACGTACGGAATTCACTTCTTGAGAAGCGAGACTGTTCGTGCCCTCGTCCCGCATTTTCCGGCGATGCCTCTCGTGAAATAGATTTGATAAAAACGGACGAACGTATAAAATATTACTGCATGTAATTAATATTTAATTGCTCGATGAGCAACTAAAGCAGCCCGTCGTGAGTTTCACGTTCAGTACGTGAGTTGAGAGGCTCGTCGCGGCCGGTCCGTCGCGCACGAGAACGTTTAGCGTCTCGGTGCTAGCTAGCTCGCGGTTGCGAGGCGAGCTGTGAGCCGCGTACAAAAGACCTCTACGCGCTTCACCCAAATATTTTATAATATTTTTTACAATATCCAGGCGTCGTGCGTTCTATTGAATCCTAAGAGAGGTTTTGTTAGTATTATTATTGTTGCCGTGGTTGTTCGATTACTATTGATTACTATTGATTACTATCGATTACTATTGATTACTATTGATGTTTTATCTATTTATTTATCGTTTTTTTTTCTTGAGTTCATTTAAAAAAGCTGCTCTGCACCTGTCAACGTCACCCGCTTTCGGTAAACAGTCACGAGTAACCCGCAGTCACAACATCCAATTGTAGCATTTTCATCGCGTCGCACTTGTGACAAACGGAGCACAAATATTTAAATCACCACTTACTCATATTTCGCATGAATGTTATTTTGTTTGGATTACTTCAACTCTCGCACTCATGTGCCGTTAAGAAACAGCAACGGATCGAGGATACATTCATAGGACACCAACCGACTCTATATTTTGGTTGTCTTTTTCAATTCAATTATTCACACAAAATTTAGAACAAGTTTTGTTAAAAAAAATAGTACACGACGAAGGCTAGACAGACCTAAAACCTTCCTTATTGTGTTCATAATTTTGTTCCACAAAAAAATCTTTACAAAATGCGACTCGATTCAGTCCACGTCGCTCAGCCCAAGGTAAAAAAACTGTAAACGCAGGGCCGTGCAGCATTTAAGTTAGACATTAGATAGAGATTAGTTAGTCGCAGTGCTACAACGACCGGCTGACGCTTCTCGCTTCTCGTCAGGTACATTTCTCTGTCAAAGTACCTTACATTACGAATATTCCAAAATCAATATGATCTGTTGTTAATAACTTTAGTCTGGAGCGGTCTGTGAGCGCGCGTATGGTTTCGCTTGCCACTCGCCGCTCGCCGCTCGCCGCTCGCCGCTCGCCGCTCGCCGCTCGCCGCTCGCACGCGCACACACCGACATTAAGCCGCACGCACTCACATACACTTTTGCGAGCTCGTTGCGCTTGTTATTAAGCTGGTAAACCTTCAAACAACATTCACGCGCAGTATGCGCAGTATTTAAACAAAATATGACAAATTTAAATTTAATCCAGTTCTAATGTACAGCGAAAGGTGAAGAAAAATGGCACAATTCCATCTAGTACACATGCACATGCTTTGAAGTGTTTTTAGCGCCGGAATGCGGGCCGTCGATCGTTACACGTTACATTGCTCACGAAATTTGCCAAATCGCGTATCAGCGCGCGCCGCCTCCTGTACTCCTAAGTATTTACCAATTAAATTATCATCAGGCGCATCTCGGCTTATCCTGCGGCAGCTAGATATTAAATTTATAATAAAATTTGACGAGCTTTATCGAAGCATGTACGGACTCAGAGCTTCAAACTTTCAGTTTCGCGGACGCACGGATAGCAGGCGTTGTGTAAGACCGCTTGTGCAACGCGCCGCGCGACCGATGCGACCTGCTACGTAACAGCTTCATTCTGCTCCCGTTGCACTGGAACGTGTTCAAAAACCTGAATTTAGCTTATATATCACTAAGCACCAGAGAGCTGCTTTGTGACCGCCGACCGGAAACTGCTTTCACAATTTTTAATTTTGTTCAAACACCAAACGATAATTAATTATTCTGTCATTGATGTGGTCCAAATAATTTAATTCCGATGCCCTGGTTAAACCGGCCCCGACTTCCTTCAACATAAACAACGCATGGAGCGTTGCCTCATGCGTGGCGCGCATGCCTTGCGTCAATAAACTTAGCTGCTCAGCACGAGGACCGGAGGCACGCGGCGCTGCTCGGGTTTACACAGGACCGGCTTTAACATTCCGCGCCGCAGCCGCCTATATGGTAGAGGAGCTGTTTAGCTGCCATATTGACGCCGTGGTCAACATTCGCGTGTTCATCGCACGCCATCAAATATATGAACAATTACATTTTTGGCGTATCGGTAGAAATATTTAAAAAAAATATTGTTTTCGATTTAATTTGTACGTAAGGCACAGCACATGTATCGCATGAAACATTTTGCTATTGTTACTTGTGATGTAGCAGCCAATTTAGTTCCACGTGGGACTGTGAATATAAAAAAGAAACGCTATCTAGTAGTCATGCACACATTTGGTGTTAAATCTCAAAAGTACTTGTTCACGTTCGCGACTGCAGCGGTACACGTTGCGCTCCGGACGGGCGGGCACCCGCTAGGTACAGCGTCGGACAGGTAACGACTGGAAGCAACCCCCGCACGCGCGCGCACTCTTCCTAATGACGCGAGCAGCCGTCGACAGGCGCTGGCTACGTGTTCACGAGTAGTGACGCGGCTTCCGGCGCAGCGGCCGTCGCTACAACAAGCATCGCCCTTAGCGGACCACAACCTGATAATATATTTTTTAATGAGCAATGAAATCACGAGTTTATTAGGCAAACGAGAACTCACGAATCGCACCTGCTGTGGTTCCAATTAACACCTTGTAAACAGAAAAAAAAATTAAAGGTTACTTTGGAATATAAAACGTACGGGTCTGCCGCGGTGTAAGGTCGCCCGCGGTTAGGCAACGCGGCTTACGTCAGCACCTCTCACCGACAGCCGCGAGGCTGCGCGAGCGCCGGACATATTAATATTTTTGTACAAAAACTCGGCCGTTGCTACATCTCTTGCATAGTGAATGTTGCCAACCATTCGCTTTCTGCGGACTATGGACTGGTCGATGACTTCGGAGTGCACATTGCGACACCTCCGAAGTACTCGCGGCGGATGTTGCGGTATGCATCGTTGTAGCTGTGACGGCACGGCGTTGTACGTGCGCGCCCCCGTCGCGGCGGGCGTGCGCCTCCTCTCCCGGCGGCGCGCCCGAGGCCGGCCTCGATTGAGCGCACCTTACCGCACTTGCGCAAGCACACATAAAGGCTGCTCCGCAACTATTGACTAGTTGCACGCAGGCAAAAACTGTACGTGCTGATGAAACTAATAAAGTTCACTTAGCTGAGTAAAAGTGCAATTAGTTGCGATAATGTAAGGAGTCGGCGGTACGAGCTGCGCTGCGGTTGGCCTTGCCTGACAGAGTTATTTCCCGCGACAGCGACAACGGCGCTCAGCTCGGCGTTATATCGATTTCAAAAAAACCGCAGACCACCTAGAAACACGTCACGGAAAGTTTGTTAAAATTTAAAGCAATCCCAGTGGCGGCTGACTTACCTTCTGTTAAGTTGAGAGGGAATGCGCACCGCTCCCGCCAGCACTAGCTCATGGCCTGGCATGGCACGGCAAAAGTCGGTCCCTGGGGCTGTAACTCGCTATGAGCTTATTGCGTCCCGCAAAATAAATTCGTGATAAGAGTTCTGTTCGGAGCTGCCCTCGCTCTCCACCGAAAATCTTCACTAAAATGCAAGACTTCAACCCCCGGGGATGACGGCAGCGCATGTGCGTCAGAATGATCGACTCTGAATGATTGCGGCGTGAACGAGAGGTTCGTCTGTGCGCTCATTTCATTTTTGCGCATTTACTCAACGCTCATTCACGTAAACTTATTCGCCAGAGAGGCAGATTTTTCTTAATATTTGGTTGTACCGAGAGAGTTTCTCGTAGTGCGGGCGCTACAGAGAGCGGGTGGCGTAGGTCGCTCAGGCCCAGCGCGGACTGGGAGCGGGCCAGGCACGCGTCGTGTAAAAAGGCAGCTCCGGCGGAACTCGGCCGCCACTCGGCATTCTCCGCCCGCCGCGGCTACACGTTTCCCGGTGGGTACCGCAGCCGCACCCACCCTCGCCCCTGCCCCAGCGTAGAATATATATATAT
>DWIC01000388.1:0-12183 GCA_018248135.1 Battus belus
AAGAAGATTGAGGCCTTTAGTGACAGGGACAGGCACATTCCGAAAAGTGGGAGCCAAGTTGAACGGGCTCTTTTTAGCATTAAATAGACACGCCTGGGTTTTCGAGGTGTAGAATCCGACAAGATTGGCATCACCCTAATCGGCGACCGCCTGAGGAGTCAGATTAGTACGACCCACCATCTCCTCCCTGAGACCATCAATTTCCCGTTTACCAGCCCTTGCAGTAGAAAAATAACTTTCCGTAACGGTACTGTCATCTGCATACCCATTTTAATCAATGAATTAAGCGAACACTATAAAATATTTTACATTCATTTATTATTTCTATTGAATACTACATTCCAATAGCAGTAAAAAGTCTTAAAAAATTGTAATTTCCCAAAACGCGAGTAAACCCAAAAGCAACAGGTAGTTCAGTACGAAGCTATTTAATGAGCCCAAATAACAAATTGGACGATACCCTAAAAAGTTTTCCAATTCAAAGTCTTCACTAACTTCGTAATATTTCATTTGCAAATTTACTTTCGGTATAAATATTCGATTACAATTTAAAGTGCGAAATAAATTTCGATGTTAACTTTTTATTAAGTATTTAATTGGATGTTATATATTTAAAGTTGTAGAACATTTGAAAGACTCGCAAGTCTTGCTTTAGAGTACGTGTATTAAGCCCAGTCCCATTTTATGTAGGTTTCTAAGTTCTTACATGTATATTATACGTGTACTTACGTGTATAAGTAAACATAAAGTCTGTGTATACATGATTAAACTTAGATAATATTAGTGTTTATGTATCTTAAGTTGAATGGTCTAGACTTATCTATTCTAGCAACAATAAACTTTTGGAAAGTCACTACCTCACCTGATAATAAGTGTTACATGAAAAGTAAATACCATCCTTAATAATTATCTACTATCAATAAAATAAATAAAAAAAGTTTAAAAAATCTTGTTGCAAAACTTAAATAACCTAAAATAAATTACGTAAATAAATAAACAATCAGAAAAATCAAATGTGCCTACATTATTTAAAAAACAAACCGTACGTTTGTTTTTGTTTTACCGTACCGTTTTAAGCCGTAATATAATATATCTTTGTTTACGTTAGAAATATTAATCATTCTTAAACAATCTTTACTTTATATATAAAAAATAAAGTTTTTACTAACACTTTCGAACATGAAACTTATCTACGTGGTACCAAATCAAATGCCTGCTGTACTTACTGGTCTATACGACAACAAAAACTAATTCTCCAACAATATTATTCTTTCATCTAATACCATTCTAAAGGATTTCGTTATAAACATGGAAAGCATTATAGATTTCCAACAGGACTGATAGAAAATAGCCAGGATCCAGCGTCTTCTGACGACATTAATAAGATTGCGTGTATATGAGAGGATATTCTACCTTGCTATCTTCATTGTAATTTTGTCTATGATGGGGACTTCATTTCATCTACAGATCACCTTACCTTGAGTCTATTCTTGAACTTGTAAATAAATACCGAATATAGCTCTCTCCATGGCTTGTTGAGCGACCGAGTTTTCCATTTCCAAGTCATTACAGGTCATAAATAATGATCGAAGACAATCGTTTTATATTAGACGGAAAGTTGTTTCGTATTTTCCCAAACGCTGGTCATCCATAAAAAAATTGAAAAGATATCAATTTTTATAATCACAAATAAAACCACAAACACGTCAAAAAGTATTAACATTTGAATTGAAAGTTGTGGTTGGTAAATCAATTACCGAGTACTTTATTTATCCCTCCGGTAACCAGATTCACTAAGAATATTGTCATGTTTACATTTGTTCAATGTAAAATATTTATTAACAATAAAATAATGAAGTCCCGGTTTGCTTTCAATATTCACGACGTGACCCTAAAACTAATTACATTGACGGAAAAACTAATTACAAAGTTTTCAATGACATTTCGCCTCTGTTGTTGTTTACAATCAAATTTTGAGTTATTTAATTAAGTAACACGTCAAACATAATCATCAACATTATAGGCAAGCTTTTAGAGAGAAATTTACGTGTTATAAATTTCTTATACAGTTTAAACAAACACAAATTATTAGACTTTACGTAAGAGTGCCACCGCTATTTCAGAGTGATGTTGTAACGTGATTGTATTTACCAAATTAAGTTTGTAATCCATTAATACATCATTATATTTTCGGATTTAATTTAGCTTATATTTTGAAAACGCCTTGTTTTACTATTTAAGAATTTTATTACGTGTTGTTTAATTATTTATCAATGGATTGGAAATTTACAATAATAAATTGATTCGACTGAAATTATATTTTGGTAACATTGTATATTTAATTGATTTTTTGACAACTTAATATATGAATATTAACTTTTAATTAAATAAATTTTTATGAATAAAATAAATCTTTTTCTTTCTTTGAAAAAGTAATCTTTAGGTGTACAAGTACCCTATAAGGGAAGCTAGGGTCACGTAAAATTCCTTCTAACTAGAACACCTTTAGTGGTCGCCGTTTATGCTTTTTAAAGGATTCCGGTAGCTCAATTAGGAAATTTTTTTTCTTGCTACAGTTCCTCGCGCGCTAATCCGAATAGATCGTCTAGAGTATTTGTTGTTCACACTAACACTAATACCCTCCTGGTGCCATCACGGATGATCAATCGATAGTTCGATCACATCGATTCTGCGTCCGCCTCAGAAACAAAAAGCTAAAACAAACTTAACGTTATTGATGTAAATATTATCATTTAGGCCGAAAGCTTTTTAATATTAAGATTACGTGCTATTCACAGGAATACTGCATGTAATGATAGGCTCCAGAAATCATCTATTTCTTCAGAAATCGTAAAACCTCCTTAATTAGATAGCTTTTTATATCTTATTTCTCCTTCTCGCATAATTTTTGTCATTGCTCTGGATAGTGACACCCAGGACATGACACAGGACATGGAGTCATCTTTGGCATCTTCGGAGAAGGTTAGACTTTGGCGGGTTGACGGAGATCATCTCCGATGAAAGACTCGGATTGCACCTTCTCACTTTCACAGAACAGTCAATAAAAGATGTACTGGCCAGGAACGGTAGCACGAGGTTTTCTGGCGGGACTACGGCACCGACCGCCGCCGGATCATGAGGCCCTGCTGATTAATCTTGTATAATATAAAAAAGAAAATTAGAAACAGTATATCATAAATAGATAAGAAATTAGTAAATAATGTAGAAAACTAAGCATTTTATATAAAATAGGGCTTAAATTAACCAGAAATTAACCAAGAAAAAACCAAGATTTAGCTACCCCAGTATTCTAAATACCTTTTTCATTTAATTAAACTATGACAAGAACTAAAGCTAAGTAATTTGATAGAGTAACTAGGAGATTAGGAAAAAAATGTGAATAAAGTCTCTGCCGAATAAGGGTAGAGGTGTAAAAGGTCCAAGAATAAAAAAAACGCTGGCATCTTCTAGAACTTTCTACAGGAAATTTTCTTGAGATAGTACACATGGAATTCCGGCACGGCCTAGGGGGCTATATATACGACAATGTGGGTTTTAATAGCTAGGTCGTTCATCTTCAGGTAAACCACCTGATTTTTCAACCGGGACTGGGGCCTGCAACGGCGAAAAGTTTTAGATAAGTGAAATCAAAATTATACAATTGACCTGGAGATGAGTAAACTGGTCCTTCAACTACAATTTGGTATTTGCAAAAGCTTTATGTTAGTTTACAGATTCTTTTGGCGTAGCCGCTTCGTCTATATGACCCATATAATATTGCAGGTTGACTTCCAACCTGATCATATATCTGCTTAACCTCTGATTTTAGTATTAGGGTTAAAATTATATTATTTCATTTGATTTATGTAACATGTTATGCAGTATTTATATACGTAGTTGTAACAGCAAATGAATCAAGATTACAAAAACTGAAAATGGACAGACAAAGGGCGAGTGTCAATGATTAAAAATATTGACAGTGTATTTTTATTTTATTTATTCAATAAAATAACTTAAAAAAATATTTCCAGTAAATTATCCACACAGTTTCCATAAATTAAATAATATATATACAGAAATTTTAAAATACATTATTGAACTTTTACATTACATAAAAATAAAAAGTAAAAATTTAAAACAAACCAAATGGTTGATGACAAATAAATCGTAATGTTGTTATAAACATTTCGTAGTTGTTTCGTCCTTAAACGCCCACTGCAAGGCAATTCCCAAAAATATCCATAGAGGTTATACCATAATCGCAACGCTTTTCGCCCATCCTCTGGAAACTTCTTTGTTAGTATGGGCAGAGTTAAATAATTATTGCAAAAAGTTTGAAATTATATAAGATTGTACCTGGCAATCGAACTCACTACCGCTGGACTACTGCAGTTCGACCAAACAATCACGTAGACATTTATAAGCAACAACATGAATAATCTACTTCTTAAACGTTTCCTCGTGATTGAGGGTCGCGCACGAACCTCCGCCTCGAATGAGAAGAAAGATGAAATATACTACTTCTACGATTCTAAGATCTATTTAAATAAAAAATTACTTCTAGATTACCATGGACTCGTCTATCGGGGTATGCAGTTCATACTGTCATTAGATCACGGAGTAACTAAATAAAACTTATTTCGTATTGACTTGTTGTAAGACATTTAGCATATCGTATTGTTAAATTTTTTTAATGATTTCCTTATAAGGTAAAGCTACAATAAAAATGTTAACAACATTGGTACACAAAATGACAGATATATTAGGTTACTGTGTGGTTTGTTTGGAAGAAATATGTTTGTCACTTCCTCTGTATTTCATTTGTTCTCTCTGTAAAAATATTTCTCGTGCGATAATAAATACATACCGAAATAGTCAAGCCGTTCGAGTTTTGCGTTTATCAACAAATTTGGAAACTGACTTTTACATTGATAAGATAAAACTACTTTTATTTTAAAACATTGTACTTTGTTATAGGAGTCAAGATGGTGGGCTGTACCGGCTTATGCTAATTCAGTAGCAGAGAGTTGTGCTGTGAGACCGGGTTGCGCGTACGCAGTGCGATTAATAGCCCACCCGTGGGACGGCCACACGTCCGCTAACGTCCACATTGAGCTAGACGGTTTGTCCACAAAAATATTTTTTTTTAATTTTATCTTTATTTCGCTCTGGCCTTTGATGAAAATATTTATTTCTCAGTTTACTGGAGTAAAATTTTTAATGAGACAGTTTTGATATTTAATAATGTCGGACGTTCAAATTTAATTAATACAGGTTATGTTGACCTTATTTTGGGAATTATAAAAGCTTTTTTTCTTACGTTATCTAGGAATTATGTATTACTGTAAATTTCGAGTTGCAAATTAAGAAAACTGTTACCACTCTCATTAACGACATTTACACTATTTTCAACAGTTATTCTCTTTTATCATTGTCAATATTTTAGCCATAGGGTTTGACATGAAAGAGGTAGCGAACTGCTCTAAAACTTTTTTCAACAGCTTCCATGAAAACAGAGGCATGGCAACATTATTTATAATATTTCGCCCATTTGGGTAGCCCGTTTTAATTTTTGAATAAAATTTCGTTTCCACCGTTATCATCATTTCAGACGCAGGATCTTCACTACTGTACAAATATCTCCTCCACAGATTTCCATTAGGACCGGTTGGTAATGACTTGAACCCAGGATCTCGCATAGCCTAAACCTATGTTAGTTTAAAGTGGCGTAACGGTAAAAGCGTTGATAGTATTACTGTTACTAATACCAAGAGTTCCTTCGGGAAAATCGGGTTAACGTGAAATATTATTTATTTAACTTAATTAACTATGGCGGACGCACTATGGAAATACAGAGTGCAACGGCTTTATAGATAACCCTCTGGGACGGTCCAGTGATGCGTATCTTGGCATTTAGCATTCCCGAGAAGACCAAACCTCAGTGAGATGGATTGTTGTTATGGTTAAGTAATATTAAGTGGCGTGCAGAACAGTTGGCTCCTGGGACCTTGAAGTACTCGAGTGGAGTCCACATATCGGCAAGTGAAGCGTAGGACATCTGCCCGCAAATTGGACAGAGGGCATTGTTAAGGTCGGAAGATCACCGCTTATGCATCAACTTATTATATTTGATATCTATAAGGAACATCACGTCGACGTGCGGTTGAAATGTTGATTACAATAAGTATAATAGTGATCTGTATTCGCAGAGTGCGTGGCAGGCGTGTGCTCCTGCGCTCATTCACCGCGCTTGTCTACGCCGATTGTATCAGCACATGCAGTATCCATCCACGGGGAACTGTTTGTCAACGTAACGTGGAAACTACCTCCACCTCCATTCCCCTACAGACTTCCCCCGGGCCTGAAGAAATCGTATTACTTCGTCAGGTATTCATTTCACGTATTTCAATTAATTATTTATCCTTACAAGCCTTTTTTTAGGATGTACGTTTCTAAATTCAGAGCGACTTGTAAGAGGTGTTAAAACCTTAAAGAGAAGAATTCATTGCTCATTTAGTGTTATTAATTTACAGTATGCAATACCCTATCCAGAAATCGATTTCAGAAATAATATATGACGTAATGGTAGCACAGTAATCAAAAGCACCACAAACTTTGCAGTTATGTAGTCGAATTCCCATAGCTTTAGAGTAATAACATTAAACGGGGCGATCGGAAATGTGTTTCGAAGTTAGCCGGCTAATATGTACATTCCACCTTCCAAAGCTTTTACCTATAACCAATCATTCTGTATCTGTAGTTATTCAAAAGTGTCGTGACACTTTTTATTTTTTAACAATATTTTATGTATTAAATAATAAATGTAATTTATAGTTGAAATAATAAATGTACATTGTACATTTATTATTGAATTAAAGTTGGTAAGAATTTCACCGAGAACGATAACTAAAAATGTCTTTATTGTTTATTATAGAGAAACATAATTTACTACTCGAAAGCAACAATAAATTATTAAATTAATTTTAAAATTGTAGTAAAATAATTAACGACCGAAATTCTTAACACGCCTGTGTAAATTCAAAAATATCTGGGCATATGAAAATTTACAATTTATGAAGGTTACGTACGGTTATTTAACGATAATTTCATCAAACAGTTTAAAACAGATTAATCACTTTTGCTTTCGCACATTAATGCTATCAATATAGAAGAATCTAAATAGCTTTTTGTTTATAAAGATGAAGCTAATGGAAAAATACTGCAGATAAGGGTTGGCTGTTTATGAATATTTCAGTTACGATCCGAATTTTCATAGATTCTTTCCTATTTTATCTTTCTTATTTTTGAAATTATCCACATAGACACGATGATACATTTTAAAAATGGTTTTTAAAAATCCACACATATTTGCGATCTTCGCTCTGAAAAGATATTTTCTCTCATAGCGTTCTAGATCGCTGTTTTCAAGCCTTGGAATAAACGAAGCTATAAAATCCTTAAAAGCTAGCTCTAAGCATTGTCTAAATGTGTAAACTTTAACTGAAACAAAGTAAACTTTATGCTGAAACATCTAGCTACGGTTATAGGCAGCGCTAAGGTACTATTTTTATAGGACATAATTTTATTTTATAATATACATAAAAGACTTATTGAGTAAATTTGTATAAATTAAAATGAATTTTTAAGCTCAAATTTCGAGAACAGCATTGCCAAATCAGCAAATATTTTTTCCCATGGCACGAGGATGAACCACGAAGAATAATATTTCGAGTACAATAGTAAAAGCAACACTTTTTTCTATTTTTAGAGAAAATAGAATGAAAGTTCCAAAAATGAAGACCAGTTCCAGGAATGAAGGCTTCCAAAAATTTCCTTTTAGTCAAAACGAAAAACTCGTTATGAGTTAGGATAAAATATAATATACACATAATAATGAAAATATCATTATATTATTAACATGTATCTAATTTAAAAGTTTATGATCGGAGCGGTAATATGTTAACCGATACGTGTATTATACATATCGGTTTGTATAATATTCATCCGTAGGACATCCACTGATTGACATGGACTTTTCCCATAGATTTCCAATAAGACGCCCGGAATCGGCCTGATTCCACCCTCTTGGATAGACTTTAGTAATTGACTGAATACAATCACATAGTTCGTTTACACACATGGATTTTGTCTTTAAAATATTGTCGCTGAGAATATTTTGTAATAAAATGTTTCATGACCAGTGACCAATATAAAACAATCACAAATAAAATTATTTTGAAATTAAAATTTTTAAATACAAAAATTAATTAATAACGCCTTTCGCAGCATCGGTAAACAGATGGTGTCAGACGCCCACCCGTGGCCTTGGTTCGCCCACACCGTTTCTCGGCGTGTGGACGTAGACACGCTTGTGGCGATCCCGGACGGACCGCGCTGGATGCTGCTACCCACTGTTGAGCGAAGCGGGAAGCGGAGCGATTTGCGTCAGCGGAATATAATATTAGACGTCAAGTTAATTGCGAGAGTAAATTTGATCGATGAACGCGGTTGTATAGGACCGGCAGGAAACGCTACAGCGTACGGTAAGAAATTAATTAATTAATATTCTTTTCACCGATCATAAAATTATCTAAAAATATTGAAGGCTCAAGGTAACCAAGAAAGCAATCATGAGGGCTACACTCGGAGCTTCGCTGCGACATCGTGTTCAATATGCAGAAAAACAAAAGTCAAATACGTTAATATGACAATACGCTGATGTGACGCGAGCCGTTCAGTAAATATTCCTGAACGAGTTTTGAATATGAACATTAATAATATATTTTTTTGCACAACCATTGGCCGCTGGGGCTTTGACGTTATGAAGTGGAAACAACGGATTGGTAAGCACATCGAAGGATTTTCATCTATAAAGCGGATACACGGACCTTTTTAAGGCTTTCGTTGGAAGACGATTGATGGAGGCCGCTTCGGACCGGTCTTATTAGTGAGATTAATGAGGAAAGTCTATGTCCAAAAGTCCAGCAGTGGACGTTCAACAGCTGAAATGATGATAATGGAGAATAGAGTTACAAATATTAAGGTGTTGAAATTGAAAATATAAAATGTAACAACGTTAATGTCGCCGGGAAAGCATTAATCACAGTTCGCTGGTAGACATCAATTATACGTCCGCTGCACGAGCCATTTTTCATTGCGAGATATCGTTTATGCTGCAATGGTGTTGCGCTCAATGATTTGTGGATTGGACAGTGTAAAGGAGAAAATAAGATACTGAAGAAACTATGAAAAGGGATCGGTGAAATTGTGATTCCTGACAATGTAAATCATAAACGTTATGATTTATACCGAACACCGATAAATTTTTATTTCGTATTAATTTTAAAATATTACCTTTTTACTTTATTGTACAAACCAATTGTCCTCGTTTTTTGCCTTCGCGATGGCGGTGTTGTATTGAAAATTTGAATGTGAGGAATGGATATTTTATTATTAATGTTCAACGTGTGAACTACACAAGACTGTATCCAAGGAATCAAACCCGCCACTAAAATCACAAGGCTTGGCTGCCACTCGTAGTAACATTATACAAACTTGCATATTTAACAAAACACTTCCCCAATCTTATCTTAGAAAATATTCTAACAGATACACGATTAAACTCTGATCGTTCAGTCGATCTGAACTCTTGAGTCCGCGTCTGCAAAGTGCATGTTATTGTTAAGTTTTTTGCAAGTCCATGGATCCCACCGCTTCTTGTACTCAGTTCAGATGGAGATGTAAGAACCTCCGGGTTGGCAGCAACAACGACATCAAGAATCTATAGAACAAAATATTACAACGACAATACAAATTTAGAAAATAATTAACCGTCTTATCGCATTCACGATCTCTTGACGTGGACATTTGGATGGATTGGAAAAGATCTCTGTTTTAACAGAAGGATGTCGACATTTAACTATGTATATATATTCAATGTCGCTAAAAGTCTCCGGGTGCATTAAAAGACGCGTAAAGGAAGCGTGGGGCCGAATATAGTGGCGATGTTTGGAGGAGGTAAATATACAGTGGACGTTAATCGCCTGATATGATGATGACGATGAAGAATAAAGATTTAACTTTTAATGTAAGCTTTATTGATATTATTTACATATATTATTAATATTTATAATATAATTAACAATAAAATACGTAATTATATAAATGCACTTGTTAAGGTCGTCGCTAGACGCTGGATAGGCCCCACTTCGAACCGATCTTATTGGTAATCTATGGGAGAGGTCTTTATTCAAAAGAATATGTCCTGCGGCTGACATGATGATGATGTATAATAAAATATAAAAACATAAGGAATAAATCGGAATTATTAACTTATGATTAAAGGATATCGCACATTTTTAGGATTTTTATGATAATATAGTTGTCTTCACAGACTTTTATTGTTCGTTAATATCGACGATGTTATAGCTTATACTAAATGAAAGTACACAATACATATAGACTTAAATTGGGAAGTGAATTTGATAATAAATGAAGTAGTGGATAAGACGACCCTGGTACATATTATTAGGAAAAACCGGAATGGTAGTTCTAATTGTGTGGTATTCTGTAAATAATATATATCTATAATATCCATAAATGAATGTTTGTCACATGTCCTTTATTAAATCGTAAACTATGCATTTGATAATATGACGAGCTTTAGCAAAGTTGTTGTGCATGACTCCATGAGAGTTTTTAAGTTGGTATGACCAAATTTCGACAGATGCAGTGGCGCCCACTGTCGTTGCTATGTATTTCGATTATATGTATTTGATTTTGATCGAAAAAAATCGATAAATTAAATCTAAATGAGTTGAATCATTGCATAATGTTTTTACTTTAAATTTATTTCGATGATTTAGTTTTTAGTTATATTAAGATTTTTAGTTGATCAGAATTTGTGGAACTTGATTTATTCACTCATTTACACGATTGTTACTATAATGTAAAATTCGAAAATTTTTAAGTTTAGTTTCAAAAAGCAACTATCGAGTTTCTGGCCAGCTCTTCTCAACAAATCATCGTCTAGAGCCGGTGGTAGTTTTCTACTAGTAACATATATAAGATATTTGTTAATCTTTATTATCTTCATCCAATAGAAGTTGAAAACGAAGCATACTATTTAAAAGTCAAAAATTTTAATTTTTTTTATTTTTTAACCTGTAAGTGTATTTTTATCTATTAACCTGTGCCTTCTGGTCTTGTAAAAATAAATTAATATTCTTGCCCTAGCATAATAATTACTAACATATCATTCAATTTATTGTTCAGGATATATGTGAATACATGTGCTTTTAACTGTAATAAAGATATCTTGTTTTAAAGTAGGGTTTATATATGTTTATCAGCAGTGTTCATAATGTTGGAGGCATTCTTACTTAATTATAGTTTTTAATAATAACTGTTAAAGTACATATGTGATTTTTATTTAACCTTGTGTTTGAAAGCATTGTTCGCCTCTTCGGCTTGTTATTGTAAACCGTTGATGATACTGAATATCTTAGGTACTGGGGGAAATCACTGATAAAACTCCCAACAACTCATTACCTATAGGGGTAGGGCTAGGGCAGCTTGGTTGCAGAAACCAACCCGAAGAGACAAAGACAAAGTAAAGTTAAAGTGTCGCGTCATTAAAACAAATGATAATCATTTTTTGGTCTAGTAAAATAATCTAAAGAGCGCGAAGTTTAAATCTGTTTGAATTAAAGTCGCACCGTATGGGGGTGCCTCTCAAAAATCGATGCGTCGCTGAACGGAGTTCGTCCTATCACGGAACACTTGTAAACCGCATGCCTGTTCCATACTACGGTAATGAGATCAAAGTGTATACGAATGCGTTATTGCGGTATTATGTTGCTCGATGTGTGTCTTGTTTTGTAGCGGCGTTGTTGAATGCTAGTCGTATGTTGAGACGATTATGCTCTTCGATCAAAGTTTGCCATCTGTCGGATTTTCGCAGGAAAGTTGTTCATTTCCGCGCGAGGGCTGCAGATCTACGGCGCTAGATTATATACGTATAACTAGGTAAAAACTAACAAAACATAAACGTGTCAAATTGCCCCGTGCAATAAAGAATTAATCTCTAATAAAAATATCTTTTATGTTAGTTTTTTTTTTTTGTAAGTATTTGAGTGCGTTTGACCTCAATCTTGCCTGATGGGAAGCAACGATGAGATCTAA
>DWIC01000389.1:0-12183 GCA_018248135.1 Battus belus
GCCCTATTTTGTTTTGAGTAGTATATGTCTGTTGTATTGTTTGTACAATTTAGCGAATCCTACCCAAAATAAAAACTTTAAATTTAGTATACTTTTATATTAGGCGACGAATGAACCACAACGTAAGAGTATAGCGATTTTAAAAACTGTACAAAATACAATACATTTTATTATGTATTACAACCGCTTTCAGGCGATTCTTTTTTAAATCTATGGAGGATACCTATGTAAAACGAAATGATGTTGATATTAAGTTCATATTTTTTGAAGTATTCAGTAAAAACATAACTATTTTTATTTTAAGTTTCTTTAAAAAAGAACATGTTTGGTCTAAGTTTTGCATACATTTTCTTAAGTATAATTCTTACTTAAAAGATCCTGAGCTATTAATATTGTACTTAAAAATGAATTTATTTTTGCGTGTGTACTTATGTTAATAAATTGTAAATATTTATACCTCAGCTATTCACGCACATGGCCCGCCCTCGTCCAACATATCTACAATCGTAACAAGCAGGTCGAATTCAAAGGTGAATAGTAAGATAAGGCTAGATATAAGGCACTAGCGGATAGCCTTGCGGGACGAAAGCTCGTAGGCTGTTTGTGGAATGTTCTCGGGTTTACTTTCTACTGCAACCTTGGACGCCGGCATCGGTTCTCCGATCACCCGAAACTTGTGCTAATACGCACCGATTGCGTTAAGGTGATTTATCAATAGGGTACCATTATAAATGATATATTAGTTTTAAATTAGCAAATTAAAATCAAAGGAAATCATTTATTAAACAAATCTCTCCAACTAAATTTCTTTTTAAAGTTATTAAATTTTGCTCTACCGAATAAGTTAGTAAATACGTACAAATATTTCATATTAATATTTACTTTGTTAGTGTCTAATAATTTTTTATACAACAGTTGTGATATTTAAATGAGTTCATCAGTAATTTAAAATATACAGTAATGTTGTGAACTATGTACATATTTTTTTTTAAAATTTCTCGTTAATTAACATTGACTTATTTATAATCCAAAATTAAAAACTGGGTCATGACTTTTAACAAATTATTTATTTCAAGTTCATGTATATATCAAAGAAATAATTTCATTAACTAAATATGGTATAAATGCTGACTTTATTAAACAAACCAAACCACATATTTTTATCGACAATTCACTGTCGACACAAGTGTGTTATAAAACAATCTGAAAACATTTTTAATTCGACATAAAATTTTTTTAAATCTAATGGCTTATACGAGTAAAAGATAATTACTGTATATCAAATAATAATTTAATTGTAATTGAAAATAATTGATTAATGAACGATTATATTAAAAACCATCTATACAAACATTAACCATTTTCCCCTCAAGGTTTATTCGAATAAGCGGGAAACAATTGACTGCGCAGAGGTAACGCCTCCAACGCGTGCGGAACCGAAAAAATGGAGCCGACCGACCGTGAAGATGGTTTGGAAAGAGAGGACGATATGCGAAAGTCGTTTCAACCGATAGAGGTGGAAACTGGTTTGTATGGAGCGTGAGGCGTAGAGAAACAATTGGTGTGTATAAAAGAGATAGACGATCAAGGGAAAGACGGGGAGGAGAGTGAAATTGCCGTGGCAACTTTCGCTGAGCTTGTTTCAGTTACGTCAGAGGTGCGCCGGGGCATTGCGTAACGTTCTGTGAAGATTATGACTGTTTTGTATGACACTGATTGGAGTGATAGCTGAAAGCCATCAATTGGCCTTTCCGGTGTCTTGGGTTTTGTAATTGTAATTAATTTTAGATTTATTTTTAGATACAAGTGTTCATCAGACAATTGGATATGCCAACGACTTGTAACAGTTTGTACATTTGGACTTCTTTTGGTACCTGTTCAGTTTAAATCTCTGCATTAATAATTTGCATTAAATATTTGATGGTCATTTTCTTTTTTGCAAATAAATTTGTTTACGTGAACTACACGAGAACAAAAATTAAACTGTCGTTTTAACAAGCTGTGTGTTTATTTTTTCTGTTCATGACTTCCCAAATGCCTAATAAGTACTTAATAGAAGTCTTCTTATATTGGACGCAGGTCAATTCCTATCGGCTCTATTGCAAATGTATGGACGTAGCCCATATCCATGACAGTGGGTCCCGCGGCTGGTATGATCTTGAAGTTTATTTTTGGTTTTCAAAACAGATATACGAAAATTTTGATTATAGCAAAAAATATTGTATGATTACACTTTATATTCTACAGTTACATAAAGTTTATGTTCAGAATTAGTAAATAATGAAAATATAATCGAAATAGTTAAATATGCATTCATAAACTAGTAATTACAGTATGTCAAAAAGCAGGGTCAGGTAGTAAATTACTGTTAAATGCTATTACACAAGCACTTTCGACAATATTGGCGTGATGCATGTTTATGAATTTGGATAATCGCTTTTTGATGTTTCTATTTATGTTCTTAAATGTTAAGTTAATTCTGTAAAGATAATAAAGTTCAAAATAATGTACGTGAGGAACTTAATATTTTTATTAAACTAAGGAAGGAATATCATTTATATTTTATATGTTATATCGTTGAAGCGTCCTCCAGATGTTTGGAAACATTGTTCTAAACGAAAATGAAAGTGGAAGGTATATTTAATCGAAAGATTTTTTTAATCCAGTAAGTGTTTACGGAGAGTCTCAGAATACCACTCTTGAGATATCCTCATAGAAAAATCACAACTGGTCAAATGTGGACTTCGTGGCTAGTTATTTTTCCCCTCTTTGACATAACATTTCTCGGCAACATTGCTCCTTCGACCTCCATGGCATTAGATGTATGACAAGTTGTATTCGTTGAGCAGTTGAATCTATGGATACAAGAAGTTATTAAAACAACAAAAGTTTATACCATATCCTCACTTCTTTATTTTAGAAATATAATTTTTAAGTGTCTATTAATAATCTCAAAGTTTAACAAGAGGAGTGTAAAGAAATGTTAAAAAAAACTTATATTTCAAACTAGAAATTTAAAAACTGAAAGCATTCATGCAATACCTGTTAAAATAATAGTAAATAGAAATACTAAGTCCACAATTTCCGTTAAAAGGACATGAATATTCTGTAGAGCAATATTGCAACCGGTTCGTTTAATGATCGACGTTAATATTACTTCAGGAAATGCTTGCCTCCGTAATTTAATTCTGCTCAATTGATCATTAGAGCTATAATTATGCAGTTAAAGACAGCAATCATTAATAAATATTTAATCTTATTATTTGCAACGTTTTTATTTATTTATTTTTTATTTCAATCTAAAACTATTACACGCTTCAACCTAATTAAAAGCAGGCGGGAATATTGTCCTACTTCTTAAACGATGTATAATATGTTTCTCTTCTCGCTCTATGGCCGAAGCACAATGCTGCACACTGTTATACACGGACATACACACGTAAGTACCACGTCTAATATTCTATATGTAGTTGTGAGTGAATTTAATGAACATAAACATTCTCTCATTGAGTGTCTGTTTGATGATTGTATGAATAACTTCTTTTTAATTTGGAATACATTAGTTTTTCCAACACTGCTACATAAATCTGTCAATTGAATTTTATGTTTAAAACACTTCGATCTTTATAATTAGATGACATATGAATGTCTTTCACGCCATTTATTTATCGCTGCTCTGTACGTTTGTGTGAGTTAAGTATACTTACGTTAGTTTACATTCAAAGTTCCTCTTTGTGTTAAATGGTTTCGTTGAGTGCGTACACTGTGTGACACTACACACGGGTTTCGTGTAAGTATGGCGTGTTGCATGTGTGTGAGTATAGTTAAGCGTTCACAATGAAAGTACTCGACGGTTGCACGGATTTGGGTCACAGCTCTAACTTTGATTATAAAGATTACGAGCTCCGTGTGAATCACCAAACATCTTCTGCGACCTAATGTTCTTGTTAAATCCTGTAAAGGGACATAATGACTATGAAACTGTTATTAAGACACCTAAATGTTTTCTATAATTAAAATAAATTATCAAGCAAGAATGTCTCAAATTAGTCAGTGATGGATTACGCCTACACAAAATATTTTTATCAAATATACGTACTAACATGTTTCACTCGGCAGTAGCTGCAACGTATTTACATTGATTATTATTTGGAATTAACTTAAATATCCTTATTACTTAATTAAAAATATTATTAGAACTAATATTACTTTTTATCTATTGTATGTTTAATTTATAATTAAATTTTCTTACAACTGTGTTAACGTTATTAAGTTATTTAATTCATAATTATAATAACGTTATTTTATACCGAAACTACCATAAGAAATGAAATGAATGCACTAATTATGCTCTGCTCATTTTATTTAATAACGTTTATATAAAGATTTATTTTACAAGACGTTTCGGTATTAAACTAAGCTGCATGCATTACCGGTATTTTGATTATCATAATTTTTATTCTTATCTTTAATATAAACGTAAAACGAAAGTGTTAACCTTTATAATGGTATCACATCTCATCTGTGGGTTTATTTAAAACTACTGTACGTAATTTAAAGTTTAAATCTGTTAAAATCATAACATTTTCTGATTTTTTTTAATCAGTAAATTATCTTACACATTAAACAAAATCCTATGTGTTATTAGATACATTTTCGAATAAAAAAGATATTGTTAAAAATACTCAATGGTTTTAGTTACATGAAAAGGTACTTAGGAATCATATAATGTCATTGTTATTATATTTCGTGATGTTACAATTTCTATAGTAATCATTCTACATGAATCCTTGAGGTCGAGACAAAATACTGTAAAATTATCTTAACTTTGTATGTTTATTATAATATTATGTATCTATTTTTGTGATGTCAATCATAAACATATAATGAGCAGAGGTACTTCACTGGTGAGACTTATGTTCGTAGGTCACGTGTTCGATTTTCGGGATACTGTCATTTATTATTCACACTTTGTGCATTAAGTATATAGCAGAACGGGCAGCAGAGTCGTCTGTGTACCTTAATACCCCATTGCGATCGCCAACCCGCCTGACAAGCGTGGCGATTATCTATATCCTTCCATATATATCTTTGGAGGTAGCACATACCTAGCAGGGGGCGTCTATGGGCTGAAACAACGACAGCAACAACGACGGTGATGCATTATAAGTATTTTGGATTTCAAGTCGCCTGTGAAACATGCATTCTTTGTCAGCACCTTTTATCGGCTGATGACCGTAGGTTCTATTTTTCTTAGTAACTAAGTTCATTTAAGGTTTGTGTGGAAGTCATCTAATTTTGCGATTAGACCGCCCTTTTTTACTTTAGATTTTTGAGTATTATATGCGATTTTTGATTTTTTTGTCGATACAAAAAAATAATATAGAAACACGTATATAACTCTTTTTTAAAGTTTCTAAGTAGTTTAGTTATTTATAACAAATATTAATAATTATATTTAGAGAATGGAGAGGTTATTATTGTTATTTTTAGTGAATGTCTTACGGTAAGCGAAACCATTCTTGAGACTTATTTTCAAGAGTATCACGAATGTTGTGATATTAAAAGCTATTCTGCAGAAGTTCAAGGACAATTATAATTAACTCTATGTGAGTCTTAAGGAATAAATAAATTATTCATCGTTCGAAAATATTGAATTAGGTTATGAATTAAAATTTAAAGTTTTATAATGTTTTCAATGCATCCACGCGTTCAACTTAATAATCTCTTAAAGAGTATGTTTTTTGTACGACATTTACTATCGAACAGTTTAATTATCGTATTAGATATTTTGTAATTGAGTCAATTTAATATCAGACAATAATAATTTTTTCTTTAACTATAATAACTTTAACATTTTGAAAACTTTTATTAAAGTATATTTAAACACAATCTTTTATTTCATTTACTTTAAAGTGAGATGACCTGCGCGTTCATCTCTTGATTATGTACCCGATTTTGGAACACAGTCTCCCGTAGCATCAAAATTGGGCCCGTGCTTTTTAGAACCACGGCAATATTTGTTATTAAACATCATGATTTCTCGTTTAAAAGTTTTCGTTCAAACCATAGAATACCTCCCTTAGGCTCAAAAGTCTAGTGGAAGAAACATGAGCAAATGCGCTTACATACACGACCTTCGGCAAGAATGATAATTAGTCTTCTTTTACAGTCTCATCATCATCATCATTTCAGCCGCAGAACTGTACTGTTAAACGTAGTGCTCCCCCTCAGATAGAAGTCTCTACCTCAGAGCCTTAATGCCCTAACGTTCTCCTATTTTGTTTGCTATGGTGCCCATTGTCTCTTCAACTTAAGCTGGGTCGCTAAGTCGATTACTTTTAGTTGTCATTACATCTATTCTTCTTTTTTATTCTATCTATTTATCTATTCTATTTCTGGTAGGGAAATTCTGACCATAGCCCTCTAAATTGCTCTCACAGCCACTCTGAGCTGGCTGGAGTTTTGATTTCCTTTTACAGTTTTCAATTACGTTGTTCAATCTTAAGTTCTCGTAAATCATGCAGTAGTTTCCTGACGATTGATGAGTATTATCATATATACAATAGTCTTTAATGTCTATTTTTCTTTCAGTAACAATACTGGTAAAGATTAAATCCATGTTCAGCTCGGATTAAACAACTTTCACTGTCCATTTGATTTTAAAACATTTCACTCTGACCAGTGTCATAAGTAAATGTAGTACGTGGAAAGATCTCAACAATGAATTCGTTATGAATTTATTTATCTCAATAGTTCAAAGGTTTGCTGCGAAATGCCGTTATCTAAGAGAAGTAAATTGGATTGGAGACAAAATAGGAGAACAAACAACAGAAGAAGACGTTATAAGAAATAGACTAGCAATTTATGTACATGTGTCTACTCTACGTAAATTATAAAGAGGTTATAATTTTTATTACGGTATAAATCAGCTTAGAAACAATTATAAATAATTGTAAATATTGTTAATATGTTTATAGTTTGTTTTTGCGCCTAAATAACACAATAATCTCATCATTGACTTACTTTAACCTCTAAACTATGTAACGCGTATCATTTCCGCGTATGAAATAAACAAAAATTAAATGATCAGTCCATTGAGGCGTGTTCCGTTATGTAACAGGCCCTTGTTATCAACATGGCTGTCGGCGAAACGACCTTCGCACATTCTACTAACGTTGGCCCATGTTTGTTGTTCGAGCAAATAACGAATTGGATACGCGTAAACATTTTCAAATGCACGCTTCTATACTGAATTATCATTATATTACGAACATCTGAATAACTTATTCTGTCCTATGTATATTTTTAATTCGAACACTGGCAGTTTAGGCAGAAACCGAATATTTTGTCATTTCAAAAGCCGGGAACAAAAAAACTAACCTTAAAAATCTAGTATCGATTAGCAAGTTTTCCACGATTATTATTAAAAAACGAAAAGTGTAAAACAATTGTAAATAGATCCACTGTGGGTATTTTCTCACATTTTTGGTAATTATAAGTACGTTATACTGTCTATGGTCGGAAGCCATCTCATTCAAAATTATTCACGTGTTGGTAAAAAACCTAATTCAAAATTTATGAACTGTGTAGTCTAATGAAAAACGTAAGGAATATGTTTCCTATTGACACGGTAAAATAATTTTAAAACATATTACATATTGTAATTTGTTTCTTAGAAAAGTATATCTACTTTTCTGTTATAACTTTTAAATTTATGCTATATTTTATTTCGGACATTTTTTAAAAACCAAATGTACAAAATCATTGGCCATTTATAAAATCCTTCAAAACTACATGCGAACCACGGGTCCATGGGTGAGAATAGATAGTGTTGTTAAAAGATTAGTCTTAGGTTGCCGGATCGAATCCCGGTAATAAGCAAACTTTGTGTACCAACATAAGACAAAAAATTTAATAGGTCACATCTATATACGGGAAGCGGGGTCACCGTGTTGGGGTACAGCCCTCACAGTGTGTGATGATGCTTTTGTCAGAACAGCAAAAAATTTTCAAATGCTTATATAGCACAATTGGACTTTAAAAACAGTTGTTTTTGAAAGGTAGCTTCTCTGAAAGCCATGAACTCACCGTGCAAGTATCGTTTCCATCGCATTGTTGCATTCCATGAGTTGGTATTCCCTCTTAACAGGAATAAATCCTTCAGCAGGTTGTAGAGATTTCGTTGATACCTCCTGCTTCCGCTTCCGCTGAATACAAACTCACTAGAATGTATTCCTTATAATTTTTTTGGTTAGGTTTTAGTACTTGGTCAGCTTAGTCGTGTGTACTACAGATATACTATAAAATCATTATCAATTATGATTAAACTTAGTAAAAAATAAATTTTCCATAAATTGCTTTTGCTGTTCCATGACGAAGATTTATTGCCATTCTGTGGTGATTATAAACCTTCCTATCAACGCAAGGAAACGAATAATAAAGCTGTTTTAAGAAAAAATTCATAGGGAGGGTGTTGTGCAAAGTATAACTCAGGTAGCGCACGTGTTCTCGATCTTTAGGTACCTCGAACGTCTGTCTGTGCATACATAGCATTAAACCGTTTTTACCGCCATTCATTTGCTTAATATGTTCCGAGTTATAATGAAATCATTATCTCTGTGAAGGTTATTTATCTTCGGATTAAAAATGATGTTCTTTGTAACGGAGTTTTTTGGAATATGTTTTAATGAGTCGTCTTTGCCTGGGATATTAATTTACACACAAACACTTATACTGGTTTTAGAAGATACAAATTAACTAAAAAATAATAGACATTTTTTGACTTTTTACTTATTACTTAAAGAAACTTACAAATTATTAATAACGAATTGGAAATAATGTAAATAAAACCCTGTACGATTCTCCGCTTACATTGTCTTCTAACTTTCAACGTTTCAAGATGAACCCGGCATTTGACTGGCACTTGGTGAGATATTTTCATTGAAAGTTAATCTCATATAAACATAATCTGCTAAGATTTTTATATTCTGGATTAAAACCAAGAATCAGTGTAAGACGTTCACCCACAAAGTGGACAGATGACGGTGATGGATGCCGCTTACCGTCGTTATGATACGCCTATAAACAGTAATAAACGCTTTTTTTATTTATGACTGAAACAATGATAGGAAGAATAAATGCTAGGAAACAAATAATAATCACTACGAAATTAAATATCTGAACACTTCGTTTGTCTATTACTAAAAAATGGCTGCAACCAAAGGAGCGAGACATTGAATTCTTATATTATTAAAGCAGAAAGCATGACCTCGTATTTATAATAATGTCACAATCAAAAAATCAGGGTGCGCCGCGAAGGGTCTATTTTTTAGATATACCGACCTACCTGGCCCTGTTATATTATGGGGAAAGTTATGTGAAAGAGCGCGGAGTTATAAAAAAATGTTGATTTCTCCCTACTCTCTACATACTTTTTTCTTCATCGACCCTTAAGAATTCCGATTTATATCAGACGATCGTTTTTGTGGGGACACGTTTCCATACGAATACAATGATAACACAAAAAATTGCACTGCTATTTAATGTAAATCACAGGTTGCGAGCAATTTATAAGTGTATAATAAAAAAGTTTTTCTATCGTCTGATATAGCTTGAGTTACAGCATGTTTTAAGATTTATTCATAAAAGACAATGTTTCGCGTTTTTGGTAATCATACCAAATCCGAAATTCACATTTTAAAAATATTATACGGTATGTACAAAAAGTACTCGCGAAGATTTGCTTACAGTTTTCTTCGATTGCAGGGGCGTAGTGCATCATGAGTTCTTGCCACAGGGTAGAACGGTGTAAGGAACGTAAGGAATATTACCTGCAATTTATACGCAATTTGCGCGAAGCAGTCCGCCAGATTTTGCGGAAAAACAAAAATTGCCTTTTGCACCACGACAACGCCCCTCCTCTCACATCGCTGCTTGTACGCGACTTCTTGGCCATAAACAACACACTAATGATACCGCAGCCGCCGTATTCCCCAGATCTGGCCCCTTGTGACTTTTTCTTGTTCCCGAAACTGAAGAGGCCCATGAAAGGACGACGCTTCGCTACGATTGACGGCATCGAAGGAGGAACTGAACAAGATATAAAAAAAAACATTTTTTGAAGTGCTTCGAAGATTGGAAAAAATGTTTGAACAAGTGTTTAATATCCCAGGGGGACGATACACTATATACTTTGAAGGAGAAAAAATAGATATTCACGAATAAATAAATAATTTTTGAAAATAATAAAAATTCGCGATACTTTTTGTACAGACCATATATATTTAGTTCTTTTTCTTCTTCTCAGACGATATATATATCCACTGCAAGGCATTGTCCTTTCTCAATATCGCCACGATGACCTTGCGCTGTCCACATCCAGACACTTGCTGCGACTTTCTCCAAGAGGGTAGCCTACCCACACATCTAGCTCGTCTGTGCTATGAGGCCCGTCGTTAGCGACCATGTCTCGAATCCGTACGTCATCACTGGCAACACACATAAGTTTGTTTAGATATTAAAAAGAAAAAAAAGGATTTAAATAAATCAAAACATGTATATATAAATAACCTTTAACACCACACAGAAGCAGAATTGTTTTACTTATAAATATTTAATAATGCATATTAAAACATTTATGCTATACTTTTGTTTTCAAGTTATACTCAATAGCAAAAGTAATATTTAAAGCTTACGTTAAAGAAAGAGATACATACTTACAGGACACTTATTCAAATAAGTAATATAATGATAGTAATAAATGAATACATATACAATGAAAAAGGTTAAACTCCGTGAGCATCCTAACCAATTTTTTTTTATAATCATAATTATTATTTTAAATTTAAAAATTTCTTCAATACACATTGATAAGTAAAGACGATTTTTTATGTTTCTCAGCTATAACTTGATATTGCTATTTTTAATTACAGATATTAGTCTTCATGTTATAAATAGACAGAATAATAAAATAAATAAATAACAAGTCATAAAACTGAATAACGATTACATTCTTTATGTGTAACTAATAGTTATTTATAAAACAAAGAAGCGCATTTCACTTGAATCGTTTGAAGTATAGCGGCTTAAATGTTATCGCAGTGAAAAACTCGTCAGTCATCGGGAGTCGAAAGTCCCGTGCGCAGTGACATCACTCTCTCTTTCACCAATTAATTGGAGTCAACGTTTCGCGAGCCGCGGGTAAAAACTGAAAGAAAGTGTATTACGAAGCCGTTCGCAAAAAAACATGATCATTGTTTTGTAGTTCTATCTCTTACTTATGTACGGCGAGGCAGCTTGCCGTCTCGTTCTAAAGAAAGTGCTCGCACGCAACCACCAGAACGATTTTACGTCACGTGTTGTATATGAAAAAAAAGCAGATGCTACATTGGATTAGTTATACATTTTTTTATGCACTTAAAATGCTTTATTTAATAGAAAAGGCAAAATTAAATTACTTCAAAGTTTAACTAACTTACGCTTTCTTCGAATTGCCTTTAGTTGGCGTAATTTCATAGAATTTAATCTCGTTAGTTTTTAACATCGACCTAAAATAACATTTGTAATTTGATTGCATATATTTTTGTTGACGCTGCCTCAACTTATTAGTAGGTGCAATTTCATAAAAGTTTTTTTTAGTTGCACTGATTTGGCGAAAAAAATATTCCTTCAAAATTTCAAGTTTCTAAGCTTGATGGTCTCAGAGATATAGTGATGTGTCAGTACAGTTGGAAGTCTATTGCATATAGATAAACAATGACTTTTCGTTATTCTACCGTAAACAAGCAATTATTGAAAATTTGGTGAAAACGATTGAGCTTAAGCCAATATTTTCTCTGCCCTTGCACTCGGTTACTTTGGAACGTCCGCGAAGCCCAAAAGATTTAAGGTCCTGTTGAGCTTTCATCTTGTAATTGATAAAAAAGAAGCCAATAAAACCGCAATACATACATAATACGGCGTGTAATAAATTCTTATTCCCATCACTCAGGTTCAAGCAATGTGTTAATTACATATTAATTATTTATATTTTTTGTGATAACCTAATTTCACCAAGACGTAATATTTAGTTTAATAGTATTCACAAAGTATTCAATAAATAATTTATAAATAATATAATAGGTTGTCAAATATCTCCCTTCCGCTTTTTTGCTCTTTATTCAATGCTTTATAAAAAGTGTT
>DWIC01000390.1:0-12174 GCA_018248135.1 Battus belus
ATATTATATATATAATAATATTAGATATCTTAAATATTAATTATCATAATTTGTAATTTCCTATAAATGTCGCTAATACGCTGTTGTAGAGATTAAAATTAAAACATAATAGACTACATACAATGCAGGTCATGCGTATATACTAAATTTAATAAGAGTTCTCCGTAGTCACGTACAGCGTTCCAAGGACTCACCATGCAGGTGTTGAATCTACCACGTTATAGGGAGACGGGGCGAGCGCTGTGCACGGGATGTCCTCTTTAACTGGTTAAGTCCTTGCAATACATTGGCGTTCACTTTCTTGGACCAGACTTCAACGCTTATACCGATCCTGTTTTTATGACCCACCCAAGTAAGCTGATGTTTGTTTTCGACTGGCCGAAATTGTTTAGCAGTTTACTGATAGATACATTTGTTATACCTGCATTGTATATAAATTAATTATACATTTGTTCTTAGCTATTTCGTTGAATAGATTCTCGTATTTGTTCACTTTTATTTTTTGCTTTTTAGGTATATTTGTTTCCCAGAGTCCTAATATAACCACTTGTAAGTCAGTCAGCGTTGTTGAAGATAGAAGTAAGCCCGGTCTAGAAGACCAACACCGCTACATCATAATGAATTCTAAGTTTCTTATATGTATCTGATATAGGTCGTCAGGAGCTACTTGGAGGATAGAAAAATGATTTTGTTTCGAGTCTTCATTCACAAATTTAATAGGTCCCTTTTACGTTAGCTATTGGCAGCGTTGGCTATAATATTAACAGTTGTTTGAAGAAGCAAACACAGAGAAATTTCAGCAAGCAGTTAAAACGTTTCTGAGTACTCAACATTTTATATCTTAATCGAAATTCCCATCCAGCCAGCGCCTCGGGGCTATGAGATTCAAATTTCATAAACTAATTCATCTGAACACGCAAGCAAGCTAAATGTGTGGAAATGAAAACGCGCCCACCGTAAACTTGTATATTTAACCTTAAAGGTTTTACATTCGTTTAATGTTATAAACATAAGTGAATTTTTCCACGTTGAGAAATCGGAGGGTTTAGAATGTGCATATAAACTTCGTTACAAATTTGTAAACAATTTAACTATTTACTTAATACACATAAGGGGCAGAAGTTAGGAAAGAAGATAAATAGATTATCGATTGGTGGAAAATACCTTTATATAAATATATAACATAATATATGCATAACATATATATATAAATTACTTATAATATCTCATATTGTTAATTTTGTAAAATAGTTACTTTCACTAACTGAACCTAAGAAAGCAACGTTTGTAGACCACCAAATTGGCAAGTTGAAGTGGCAGTGGGCGCAACACGGGGCGCGCTGAACAAATATCCGCTGGGGCCTTAAGGTTCTGGATTGGGGACCACGAACCGGTAAAACACTAGATCCAGGCCTGTTTCAGTCGGTCCGATGGACATACTGTTGGTGATAATACAAAAAAGAAGTTATAATAACAAATTGAATTTCTTTGTATATAATTAATTACATTTATATTACATTAAGCATGAATAAGAAATGAGGATATTAGCAGGTCACGGTCATCGACATAGCTCGTCTGGAGAGGCAGTGAGCGAAGCTTGACTCTGGTGCCGTCGAAGCCAGAAGGTTCTCGAGTGTCAACCAAGTGCCGGTACACCGTGGACAGGCCCCGCATTAGGCGGACCGACGACGTAATTAAGGTGAATGTGCGCATCCCAAGACCAACGTCATCATGGCGATTTATGGGGAAGGATCTATGCAATGCTGCAGGCATCGTACGGCTGACGTGATGGTGAAGATTTACTTAAACACATGCTTTAAATATACCGACGAATGTAATTTTGAGAACATTTTCCACAAGTTTTAACGGAGGTAGTTGATAAAAGTAAAAAAAACATGATGTGAATATACCTTCAAATTGTACTAAGTACAAAAATGTGCATTGTTGATTGTTTATTGGTGTAAAAGGGGTAATAAAGCAAAAAGTTTTGAAGCATATCTATTTTAAAAATACCCTGTGTGAACTGATCGCTCCACAAATGTTACTTTTTTATATTGGAATGCGATGGCCTAATTAATTCTACACGAGAATTCACAAACAAAGTCTACAAAGACAGATGGTAAACAATAATTTATTTTCAAATGTCGAACTTCGAATTTTGAAATGAAAATCTTTTTTTTCCTCATCTTCATCATCATTATATCAGCCGACAGACGCCCACTGCAATCTATATATCTATGCAAGTTTCCCTTAAAGATAGCTACGGTGTTTTTACTATGATATTATAACGTTATTTGTTATCTCTGAAACCATTTTTGAATAATGTTTACCATAGCTTAATTGACAGCAAATGAGCTAAGCATTCATCTAATCAGAACACCTAAAACCAACAACTTTGTATAAATATATCCTAATGATAATCTAATAAAAACTAATGTATAGATGTACGTAATAAATATTGAGGGCTAATGAGACACGTACATTAATGTCGGGTTACAGTGCCTACTAAAATAATATGTATAGTATAGACAGGCACTAGAATGTCTTGTAGCTCGGTTGAAAAGGTAAAGACTTTTAAAGCAACTAAAAATTGTTTACGTCGACACGAGTGACGTCCCTCGCAGTCGGTCGCCGTGGGTAATTAGTAAGGCACATTTTATTTCGGTACAAACAAAGCAAGAGCGTGGCTGCTTGCTATATGTTACTTTGCAACGCATAACTAATTCTTAGTTGACGCTCCGCAGTCGACATTGCGAGGTAATCTGAACCCCGTGGCTTAGATAATAGAGTTTAACTATCTTTGGAAGCGGCATTTCGAGTTGTCATGTTGATGTATGGACATGAAGAAGCGAGGGTTCGAAAGCGGAATGACGAGAATTAAGTATGGCGATGCGGTAATGGGTGTTTTCGTAATAATTAATACGGGCCGCGAGGTGACGCGATGGCTTTTTTGAATTCTATTTCGATTGGGTGGTGGCGTCAGCGATATGTTCGGATTATTACACGCCTGTGAGTCCCTACTGTCGGCGGGTGGGATGGTCCGCTTTGTAAGAGATTCAATAGGGATCTTTTTAATGATCTTATAGGAAATGCTATGCATGTTCATAAGATACCTGTACGTTAGCTATGCAAGCCAGGTGTTTTAACACTTTGACTTATACAGGAAAGAATCGTATTGTTTTACTTCTTAATTAATTTGTTTTATTTGGACAAGCACGTTACTACTATGAAAAAGCCAATGTGTTGAAACACAGATTATATATAGTAGTGTCATGAACTGTTATAAGATTCTTCACAATTTGCGTGTACAGACGTGAGAATTATTAAGCTAGTTGTTACTGGCAAGCGCAGCGGAGGACGTCCGCCTACAAGCTGGCTAGACGATCTTGTTAAGGTCATAAATGTGAGCATAAGGAGAACGCAAGTCGCTTTCATCAAATCATATATATACAGGTAGTCAGTTGGTGAGGTCTACATCCAGCTGTCAACGTCCTAAGGCTGAAATGATGATGCTTTTGATGATTGGATATTTGCTGAAACCTGTACAGGGACTAAAGGTACATCACTAAAGGACATATGGATCACTTTTTCTTTGCACCTGCGCCATCGATTGCGATAGTCTGCTCCATATATGGTATGTTAAACATTACTGTCTAGTGCGTTTCCGGTTTGATCCATCTAGCGCATTGGGCTTTACCTCCAGTCTATCATTTTCGATATTCCCTGAAACGATAAACTTCTCGAGCTTCTCTTTGTCGAGCAACGTTACCTAAATGTTCTAGGAATTTTTGTAGACAAACAGGTTCAAGTATAGATTTTAAATGGGACCGTTTGGTTGCAGGCCTGTAACCGTGAACTTTCGACAACCATAAGGTCGTCAGACCACCTTGTGAACGAACGTCCTTTGCTATGCTTGTCAACTCCAGAACCTTAAGGCCTCAATAGCTGTCTGTTTTATACTCTTTGTTGGTAACTTTAGTTACTTTAAGGATCTTTTATTAGATCTGAGAGAGGAGTTAATACCTAACCCCCTTACCGGACCCAGGTAAAAATAAAATTGAAATTAATTATATTTAAATACAGTTGATGCCGCTGTGACTCATCGGGCATTATTTTAAGTTTAAAAACACAAAGGCGACGCGACACGCGTCCCCATTCCGACCGACTGACTCACCTAACGATATCGTACGCCTTCGACCAAATTGTCGCACTTGACGTATTTCATTTTCTATTAGCCGTTTCCATTATGTTTATACCTCTTATTGCTTATCACTTAAGGTTCATTTTCGAGAGGAAAGCTTTTTGAAAAACGTTTGTCGTGAATTTCCCTTTGATCAGTCAATAAATTCGGTCCGCGATGTGACGCGGCTCTTGAGTTATAGAATTCCTCGTGCCGACCGGCGGACAAAGACTGCGTGTATGGTAATGGCGTTTTAAGTACAAATCGGGTTCTCAGGTGAGCGTTATATATATGCTTCCTCAGAGATTTGAATTATATTCAATTATAATTAAAACAAACTTCTACTATTTAATTTATGAGTTTATCCATTAGGTCTAACTGTCCCATTATGTATAAACAAATATGTATTTTAATTTTTAATTTTCCGGTACCAAAGCCCAGAAGGAAAGACACATCCATTAGGTCGTAGTCCGATTAGTTTGTCGAATCAAATCCGCTTGTCACTTGACAAGGAGGATGACGTTCATCCTTGCATGCTTCGTTCAAATATACTAAAGACAGGAACAAATGGCGCAGCGTAAAGATCAGTCCCTTTCCAACTGGTTCCTTTGGATGTCTCGTCGAATACGTTTATATCGAGCAGTGGACAGATGACAGTTCATAAAGTGATTCTTATTGGGGGCCTGCGATGCAGATTTATGACAGCCTCCCCTCTCTTTTCCTATTCTTAATTCGTTGATTATTAATTTACAATAAAATTTGTTGATTTCGACAACTGCAATATGCGGGGCGTCCACCAACAAGGTGAACAGGTGATTTTAAGGTAGTACAAAAACAACAATCGGTCTTATTGGACATGATTATCACCATGATAGTGTTACATACCTCAAGAGGTGATTAGCACTTGCTCGACTGTCCATATAGAAAGTGTACAGATGACCGTATTTAGTTATGTCCAGCAGTGGACGTCTCACGGTTGAAAAGATAATGATGGTACAAGCACGTCTACCTAATTGTACTGTCTTGACTTTGACTGGATAATACTGTCCCCAGAGCTACTAACCGTAAGGTTATACCGATGGCCACAGCACACCTACCCTAGGGCAGGGACCTTTATAGGATAGGTCTTGCCTCTACCGTCGCCGATAGCGGTAGTCATTAAAGTGAGTGCCCCGCACCAACACAGTACCTGCCTCTTCAAGCAGTTGGTGGAGTTGTACAGCAAATTCACTTCTCGTACTTCACAAAGAACACAATAACGATTCAAGCCTCGCTCGGAAGGCTTGATAAACTGACTCCCATATTATCCGAATATGGCATCAGAGTCGTTGACACACTCACTTCCCAATTCCCGTCCCAGAATCTAGCCTAAAGTACACGCGGCTGCGGTGGATATTAACTAATATATTCCTCTTTGTGAGCAGGCAAGTACGAGCTGCCAGCACCGCTGCCACTACCGCTAATGGTTGCTCCTAACCGCGCGACTACCCGCCATGCAGCCCGATTGCAAGATTGGTCACGATGACCACTCACCCCGCGCGACGCCAAACGTCCAACCAACCAAACCAGGCTTACGAGCGAGTCCAACGTCTGGAGTTAATTTCATAGCCACTAAGAATCCGCAGTACTCTTGTCCAAGCAACCGGACCCGTAGTTTCAGTTGCGAATCGACTGAAGCCGAGTGTCTCTCCAGCCGGACTCATTTGTGATAGAGAAAAATCCAAAAAAAATTTCTTTAATAGTTTAAGCTTTTAGAAATTAACCTCAATCAAAGGGCAGACCGGTCTCTTGCTCTGTCGATACGAAACGTGCGCAACAAAGTTTCAACGAAAACTTAAAACCGAAGTAACTTGAAGTTACACATGATAGAAAATTTAAGTTGCTTCGGACGACGCGGAGTTTTTAAAGGAGCCAAGTTGTGGTTACGTTAACTGAACTAGCTCGGTAAACGTTTATCTTTTAGTTTACAAATATGTTAGGTTCTCTCCTCTGAAAATTAACTGAAAACTTATGAAAATCCTCATGGTATTAAACGCCTAAATTTAGACCTAACTTTAAAAATCCTTGGTGGGTCTCAGTGTACGCATATACAATAAAGTTTTACGAGATATATTATTTAGGGGGTGTTAAACTCGCGGCCCATATGCGGTGCGTGGTGAACATTTTTGTGGCTCGATCAATGTATCCGACGCAAAGTCAAAATAAAAAATTAGAAAACGAAACCAGCTACCAGATAATAGAAAAGATACTCAAGTTAAATATCATAAGGTAAATAATTGTTTAACCTTATGTATGCGTGTTCATGTATTAGTCAATAGTTAAAAAAAACTATAGGTTTTAAGAACATAAATGGATTAAACATTGTTTATTAAAGCCAAGTTAACTTTAGTGTTTGGTACCCCTGTTTACGCCTTCATTGTCTTAGTTTTAAATTTATATTTAAAACTAATTGAAGAAATCTTATTACAGCATTAAATTGATTTTGTTTGAATTGTATGGTACTTTGTTTATTAATCCGTTCATGTTATAAGGTAAATAACAAACATTGTTAAGTTTTTAATTTAAAAAGAGTATCTGTTGATATTGTGGGCAGCTCTTGTTAGATAATATTTCCGAACTGGTGGTTTGCTCACGGACTGACTACACTGACGTTTTAATAATATTAAAAATATCTAAACATTCAAAAGAGGGCGTAAATGTCTACTGTAAAGTACTGAATATTTGAACTCATCACAATTGACTACCGTTTTTTAGTCAAACTTTTAATACAATTTTTTTAAGATAGAGACGGATCTCTGTATTAAAAAAAAAACATTCATTAATGCCTCTGTAATAAATAACAGTGCCATTCAATAATACCATAATACCAACCTGAGCAATATCTCGAACAGACTTGCCGTCAAAAGAATGCTGTATAATATAGTGATCACATTGAAATATGTTTTATCTATTGGAATATAACAGATAAATAACTTCTTGAAGTGAAATGTCTGCAAGGATGGGGAGTAAACAATTTAAAATTTAAAATCAAATCTAAATAAGAAGTAACTTGAATTATAAAAACGCGTTTTCTTACCGTATTATAATAATGTCATATATTTATTGTCATATATTGACATTTATTGATTTTCGGATAGTTTAAGTGTCCTGCCTTAAACTACATTAATTAAATGTCAGCCACCGACATATACATTTGTCCCATTAAAGCAAAGCAAATAAAAGCAATAACGTTACATAAATTTGTCGCACTAATTAGGGAATGAAGCAGTTAGAAATGCCGTTGAATGTTTTTAAACGATCGAAACGTCATATCCGGTGGGGATTGCGAGCGGGCAGCGATCCAATATGGCGGCCGGAAATTGTCATTGCGTTATAATGAACGTATCAAAACGAAAAGGAAAAACGGATGCCTCAAGCTACGGTGCCGATATCAAGGGCTCCGAGAACAAATTGACAGACATTTGGAATTTCTTTTAACTTTGCTCACCAGAGTTCTAACATAGACTCACAGAGCCTCAAATCGACTCTCAAATAAGTTAAATACGTTAATTGTAAAATGACAATCGTGTTTTACACAGTTTTTAAAAATGAAGTCGCCGACCGTTAAAACGACTAAGTATTTAGTACCTACGAGTTTTCACAGTTATAGTTTCACTTAACGGGGATAGATGGCGCTGTTTTTAATTTAGTTTTAAACTGTAACCTTTTTATGAATGAAAATAATTTTATGAATCTTAAATAAAGAAAATAGTAATTTGTATATTTTTATGAGATCTTTTAGAGCGAACGAGGAGATAGCACGTTGAA
Organism: Battus belus; assembly: GCA_018248135.1. Taxonomy (NCBI): domain Eukaryota; kingdom Metazoa; phylum Arthropoda; class Insecta; order Lepidoptera; family Papilionidae; genus Battus; species Battus belus. The sequence continues at coordinate 7,988 of DWIC01000390.1, forward strand.
TTTTAGCGATGTTTTATGTCTGAGTTTTTGTTTCTTATTGAGAATTCAGTATCGATATTACGCGAGGGCGCCAAAAAATTTAAATCATAACAGTAAACATTTTACAATCAAGTCGATTCGAATTTCCTGCTGGTTTTCCCACGTTTTTAAAATTTTCAGTAGATTTAAAGACAAGGTTTGCTATGGTACCTTCGAATTGCTGAAACTGAAAGATAAACAGTTTCAAATAAGCCTGAATTTGATTTAACTACTTCGATGTTTCTGCAAGATACATTTAGACGCGTGTTTTGAAAATAATCACCCATTAACTTCTAATGGACGCACAACACGCTCTGTTAACCGATGGGTTATTATATTGAGTCGATTACGATGATCTAGAACAGTCATTAGTAAGCGGTACAGGTGGACTCAAAGTTGGACTTCATGTGAGATGCGAGCCACTGGCTTATACTTATGACCACACTGAAGTTTATTGCCATTTGATCATATCTACACGACAATTAATGTTACCATTTACACGTATCATGTATATCATAACCACATCATTTTCATTATTTCAGCAGGACGTCCAATGCCGGACATAGTTTTCCCTCAAAAACTTCCAATAAGATAAGTTCGAATCGCATTTTGTAGAGTATTTTGTACAATGTCTCACCAAATAATTCCCTTATCTCATTTCTATCATCGACCAACAAGACGCACGGATTCACGACTACCGCACACGTTTGAATTTTTTTCCAACCGCACTAAGCGTTTCATTACAACTTCAATAGTGCGTATAATTATAACTCAAGAGTATTCATGTAAAGAGTGAAAAGTTTCTTCTAGGCAAGCATGCAGCGTCGTAGATCTGGTCGTCGGTTAACAGAGACAAGTAAAAAAAATGAAATGAGCTTTATCAAGTAAATACATATCAATAAATTTACTTATATTGTTGGTTGAATGGTTTACTTGTAAGCTGCTTGCGTATAAAGGTAGTCGAGAAAATTTCACAAGAAACAGGGTCACTCATTTATGTTAACAGTGTTCAGTAATTGAGAGATTCGCTCTAGTGTGTGGATGCGGAGTGCGTGGGCGGGCCCGGCGGCCGTGCTCACTGCTGAGCGCTCGTTACACCAAATTGCCCATTTTTATTCGCCTGTCCTACTCCGCGAAAACGTTTACCTACTGCATTGTGTACGTAATGCGTAGACATCACGTACCAGGGCCGTATTCCCATTCATAAAAACAATATTAATTTAATATATACATAGATGAAATAAATTAATAATAATTAATTATATTCATACATAATACAAAATCTTATATATATATAAAATAGTGATAGACACATGATAGCTTAAGGGCACACACAGTTCCTGATTCCCATCACGGGATCTAGTCTAAACTACACCCGGTGTAGCCTCTGTCTGAGCAAGCAAGTACCCTTGCTGCCTAACTCGCCGATTGCAACCGGTAAGCTGCCACTAGCGGTCGCTCCTAACCGCGTGATCATCCACCATTCGACCTGTTTGGAAGACCCGTGACGAAACCCACTTACTTCACGCGACGCTGAACATTTGGCCATAGGCCAAACCAGTATATCGAACGTATCCGGCAACTAGAGTGGGCCACATAACCACTACGAATCTGACAGTAATAATCAGTACATACCGTCGGAGAACCTACATAACAGTATGTAGGCACGATTATTATACGGCACTCTTTGATTGTCGAGACAAAAGTCGTTTTGACAAGCGCCTGTGCAACAGAACACTGCTTTAACAAACTTTACGACAACATGCCACTCATAAGCCGCGCGATTGTGCAACCAATTGTGCAGCAACCTTATTTTGTTAATATAATCATTCCGTATTGAGAGCTATTCCATTTACTTCATTCAACGGTGTTTCATTCCAGCAAAATGAACCATCTCTATACTTTGCCTAGGAGATTTCACGTGTGGATAAAATAACGAACTCTCAAATGGTCATCTGTTAAGGTCATCGATCAGTTATTTTACCGCTGGCCGAGTACGGACCTGTTCGCTCGGTACTATAATGAACCCACTGAAGTAATGGCGGGTGTTACCTTAAGCGTCGACTCTCGCTTTTTCCTCGGCTTATCAGCTTTTAAACTTTACGACTGTTCCGAGATTAGGTCGAGCGGTAACGAGATGAAGGGATGCTGTTTCACTTCTATGATGTTTTTCGTATGGAGAAAGTTAACATACAGCCATATACATGTTTGACTAACGTTTGTGTTTGGATAAATGAACTCCATCATTTTGTAACTTTATACGTAGGCTTCTTATACGTGATTACTTTAACCTTTATATGGAAATAAAACTAACGCACAGCGGGTAACATTTGAACATTTTTTTATTTTATTTAGAAAGTGTGGAATGTTAACGTAAGAGATAAGTTTTATCGGCTGAAAAAGTAAGTGAATAAATAATTTTCACTCTTTTTTTGCCCCTACGCGTTATAGACAATAGACATTTAAAAATAAAAACCAAAATGTGTGGGTGTAAGAATATAAAAAAAAATAAAAAATATCGTCTACCTTAATGTATAAGAATGAAAGAATGGACTATTACTATAATATTAATTATTACGTAATAATTGTTAATTATTAATACATTAAATAATTAAGTAAATTAATAAATTGATTTCTTGCAGCCCAGCAGTGGACGACTGAGACTTGTGATAATAGTGATTCATTTTATTACACTGCAAACCCGCGTAGTTTGCCTTAATATATAACTGGTCGTAGTGCGACCTACCTAATTTTCTAATTTGGTGGAATTCTTTGTTAAACACGTAACAGAAAGAAAAGATATCTAAAAGCTCCGTTGCGAAATGCGGTGCATAGATGGCGCTACTTTTACATTGAGTCACAGTATATTTATTTTTCCACGGAACACGTAAGTTTGTCCACAAATTTTAAATTCCGAAAATTTATTAAAAATTTAATATATATTTGAAAACACACGAATTTAAAGTTATGAATGTATGTCATTTATTTACACATGCTTATAATTAATTTGTACATGTCATAACAGTTAGTTTGAATATTTGTGATTCCAAACAAATTCCACCAAAATGCACTTCGAAATAACCATAATGTATATTTTAAACTTTTCGGTGTAGCGACAGCTAAATATATTTAGATTTAAAATTTTAGTAAAATCTTTTCAAAATCAAAATGATGTTGGGTTTACAACAACGTGACTGTCATCAATTCTCAATATTTCATTTTGGCTACCTTTAATTAACTACATAGCGCAGGAACGTTATTATAACGTAACATACTAAAAGTGTATTGAGTACGTAGAGTATTCACAGACGGCTGGTTTTAATTGATGCACAAGCTACACGTGCCACTCAGAATTCCACATCTCTTTGAAGTAAGACAGTAATAAAATTCGTTTTCAAAATTCTAAAAACTCATTATTATAATTCATCATTGTTTATTAAATATTTGCATGCCAAATTTGTACTTTCAGAGGATATTGACCTTTCAATCCCAAAAGAAAAAAATATAATATATTTTGGAGTGATTACTGTCTGTTTCTAAATAGTTCTAAAAGTTAAAAGCTTATAAAACTATGACTAAACAAACTGTATAGTTTATCTATACATAAATATAACTCACCGAGCCGTGGTAGTGCAGTGTTAGAGCACTGAGACTAGCGATCATTGGGTCGCAGGTTAAATTCCGGGATACAATCTTAAAGAAATTTTGTACTCTCTCTCTTTGCATTAGTTATGTAGGATTGCCATTGCATACAAATATGTTTCTAGAGAACGCGCAGCCGCATCTTCTGCATGCCATAGTACCACTCTACGATCGTTGACTCGTGTGACAATAGTGGCGATTAGGTTATGTCCCTCCATCAATATCTTTGGGGGAGGCCTGTGCCATATAGTAGGCGGTCTGTCGGCTGAAACGACGCCCATCATCTGGAAACTTATATGTGAGCAATGGCAAACCGACATAATTAATGCAAAAAGTGTGAACTGTATCTGAGATTGTATCTCAAGAATCGAGCCCGCAACCTATGATCGCAGCTTTCAGTCCTTTACCGTTTGCCTACTAATACTCAATCAGTAAATTTGACACACCGACGTGCCAGGAGGCGCATTAGTCTTAGAAATACACTGAACCGCAAAGAAAAAGGGTCGGTTATGAAATCGTCGATATCT
>DWIC01000391.1:0-12170 GCA_018248135.1 Battus belus
TCTGTAGCGCTTTGTACATAGCCGCGAAATTCAAAAGACAAAAAGGCGGAAGGGAGATATTTGACAACCTATTATTTAAGCCTCAATCGAAGTTTAATTTTAAAAAGCTGTCTAATTCTAGCGTCTTCCCATGACCTTAATAAAGTGGGCTGCCTACCATGTGGGCGGACTTCCTACGTTGCGCTTGTCGGTGCAACTCTGTGCTACAGAACCTGAAAGCCCCAAAGTTCATCTGTTCTGCACGTTAAAATACGTGTTGTAATCATACAAAATAAACCTTTCTTGGAGTTTCAAACCCAGTACCGTCCTAATCAAAATATGTATTTGACATCCTTGATAACAAAACGATCATAACCTAAAATAATAGTAAGGCAAATCGTCCTCGTGGCCTGAGTACAAAAACTTACAGAAGATATTTCGACGTACCGATAACGTTCTCTATAATTTTAATTTGCTGAAATTCTCTCGTCACTTGTTTCAGTGCTAACGCTTACCGAAAAAGTAGTAACGGTAAACCATCATTAACAGTCGATTAAGTCGACGTAAGGCTCTTACGGGATATCATTGATGAGCTCCTTGCCACTATTTGGTCACTACTGGTCAAAGATAATTATCGTTATTAATAATAAATGTTTATTGTTGCTACAAGGTTATAAATTTCAATAATCTAATACAAGAATACTATTATTATTACATTCCAGCAATGGGAACCTTTGTTTTACTACGCACTGCAGTACAGCTAACCTGTACTACAGCGATGAATATCTACTACCGGACCCTAATCTTCAAATCATCTCCCCCTAATTTGCAATAGATCCGTTTGGAAGCGGGACTGCATATAACGTTTTACGGCGACCATGACAAACTTGTCTGTCCATCTTGATGGTGGACGCCCTGTGCTACGTTTGTCGTCCATGGTTTCTACTCCAAAATTTTAGGGCATCTGCGATGACCTGTTGCGCGCGCTGTGTTTACTCACAACTTCAGTTTGCCAATATGTTGAGTTACGTCTGTTATTTACGTTCGTATAATTATCGCCTCATTTGTGGATTAGATCTCGTAAAGAAGTTCCCAAAATATCCATGGCTCGTTGATCTTGCCTATTAAATTCGAAGTAAAAGACCAGGGCTTCTCTTCCGTAAGTCATTATTGGTAACATACATTGGTCACACTGTAGACACTGAGGGTTATTGGACAAAAGAATGTTTCCATTCGACGTTTGACCTCTTTCACGAAGTAATACCTCTTATACACATAGGTCATATAGTAAACTTTGTTATCTACATGTCAGCCAATAGACGCATACTGTACGGCATAGACTCTCAAAGATTACTCGCATCCAGCGGTTTCCAGTGACCCTGACAACGTTGTCGGGTCCTCCTTGTGAGAGGCCTACCCAAGCCGCGTCTACTGGCTCGTGGTCGCCCTTCGAGATCCTTTAACTTAAACTTGCACAATAAACTTAAAAAGTGCTAATTTTGGACTATGTTATATGTTTCCAAATTCCACGGCTTCCGTAAAGGTGCGTGCATTGATTACCGGTAACACGTGGCGGCAGCGCGGGTTGCGTCGAGAATGCGCGAAAGCGAGGCTGTTGCCGGCAGGTGCGTCGGCGCGGGCCCTGCTGCGTAGGCGGCCCCGTCGACCTCCATCTTGTAAAACTGTTAATGTGTATCTCTAATTTTATTTTTATAACCGCTTACATTTGGATAGGGTTGTCACTTCGGAATTCTTCTGCTTATAAATTTCGTGCAGTTTAGATCTGGGTGACCTAAACGTTCAGTAATCCTCACATAACGCGGTATACTGATAATGCGACTCCGTGTTTCTCTTACATCACATGTTTTGCCGCATATAACGCCATAGACTTAATTATTGCTATTACATTATGTTTCCCTCACATAACACATCTTTCGCCAGAAATAACGCCGTAAACTTAAGATATCACATTAACTTCGTGTAACACGTATAATTTATAACCACATATAATGCCGTATACTTTAAATTCTGTGATATTCCTCTTATATAACACATGTCAAATACATGTTTTACTTCATTAACGCCGTATACTTTTATTGGTATTCCATATCCTGCGAAATGACGCAGTACACTTAAAATGCAACTCAACAATTTTTTTAACGCTGTAAAATTAATTATAGCAACCACATATCCTTCTTGTAACACGTTCTTTATCACACAACGCCGTACACTTAGATTTTTCATTATCCTTGTATAACATATAATCTTTCAAGAATTTAAGACTGAAACTAAGCCTAGTTTAGATACTAGAGCTAACATTGTAATATCAATGTATAATTACGAAAATAAACAAAGTAACATTTTTAAATTTATGACAAATAGAGTTCATGACAGGACAGATAGTTCTCTCGATAGAGTGAACATTCTCAACCTGTCATTAGTAAATGGTGAAAATAAGAAATAGTGACATGTATAAAAACAATAACATTCTTTGATCCGGCTATGTAAACGGCTAAAGAATGAAAGTCGCATTTTTGGACTGTGATCACGTTACTTTTTTTTAATTTATTGTATGTATATAAAGGAAACAATTTCCATACTAATAGGTTCTATCAGTGGAAGATATCAAATAATAATTTCATACATAAAACATTTACTTTTTATGCAAACATACATATAGAAATATAAACATTCGAAAATCTATGTACGTATATACATATATATATATAATGCAAAAGATGGCTGACTGACAGTGATCTATCAACGCACAGCCCAAACCACTGGACGGCCTAGGGATCGGGCTGAAATTTGGCATGCAGACAGATTAGATAGTTATGACGTATGCATCCGCTAAGAAAGAATTTTGATTAATTCTATCCCCAAGTGGATAAAAGAGAGAATAAATGTTTGCATGAAACTTTGTCAATTTTAAATGGATCGAGCTGAGACTATACATGCATAAAGCTACTATGACGTAGGCATTCCCTAAGAAAGAGTTTTGACAAATTCCACCCCTAAGGGGATAAAATGAAATACTATACCTAATTAATAATAATACTTCTTAACGTGAGTGAAGCCGTGGGCAAAAGCTAAAACATTGGAATGTTCATTATATCAATGTCTTTATCATTTTGAAAGTGCTTTGTTAAGCCTATTCGATAGCATAAATACTAGTTTTATTGTTTATTTCGTACATTGTCTGTATTTTTATGTGTTACAATATTTGTTCACAATTATAATATATTAAGTTCGCCATTTTAGTAGTCAAACTTGCAGTATTGTATACGTATGCCTCGGTACTATCGCCATTACATTGTATATTTCTGTTAAAATTTGATGGATGTTTAATATAGAACGCGGTAAACGCTCTATTTGGCTGACAAAGGGTCAAAAATATTCAATAGAAGATACTTCTTAAATATGAGTTTGCATTGAATTCCTGGCGCATAAGACCCACGCGACAAAGACGACCCGGGTGCTGGACAGGTTGTGTTAGAGCGACCTAATCCGAGGCCTCGTCTAGCAACCGAACTAGTTGCGCGATAGCGGAATAGGCGAACATCTGCTGGTCGAGTCGCATTCCGTGTGTCGAAGTGCCCGTGTCGGTTCGACGCACGCACCGATATGTACACGGCGGGAACGACTGTGCATTTTAATTTATATCTAAATATACATAATCTATATATATACATATAACTCGAAGGTGACTGACTGACATAGTGATCTATCAAGGCACAGCCCAAACCACTGGACGGATCGAGCTGAAATTTGGCATGCAGAGAGATGTTATGACGTAGGCATCCCCTTAGAAAGGATTTTGATGAATTCTATCCTCAAGGGGATATAATAGGGGAAGAAAAGCTATATCTAATTAATAATAATACTTCTTAAGGCGAGCGAAACCGTAGTTGTATATATATAAGTAAATCAATGATGTGAAACCGGCAACAACCGCACAGATACTGGCGTACAACCTGAGAATTGAAATATGGAGTAACGACGAGGTGGTCGCTTGAACCGTGAGAGTAAAGACTGGACATTGTAAGAGATTAAGAGACGAGTGTAAATTACTATAGTGACACTATGATAATTTGAACAAAAAAAAATTAATGATACTAACAATAACACAAGTTGTAAAACAAGGGTACGGATGTCGATGTTTGTGGCACATAGAGTTCACAATTAATATATATATATATATATAGTAAGGTCACACAGGATTGAAAAGCTAGACTTCTCTCGAGGAGGCCCTGAAAACTAGTCACTGAACATCTGGAGAAGTTTAACATCATCGGCGCTCTTAATAAGATCGTCAGGCCACCTTGTTCATGGATCCGTGGTCTCTTCTCCAAAACTTTAAGCCCTAGGGTTATTGGCCATTGGTTTGCGTATGGCGGTGGGTAAGCCACATTGTCAATTCCCAGGGCATATATCAGTACATTTCGTTCGTCTACGGATCTCCTGATTCGATACCGTCGAGAAATAATTACTATTATCATATAATATATTTAAAAGTTTATTTTTAATAGAAATCTGCACGAAAAATAAAGACTGGAATGTCTAATCTACATCATTATTTTTTATCTGTGCGGAAATCTACATAGAGCTGCGGACGTTCTACGGATGAAATAATGATGATGATGATGACCTTATTAAGAAAGTTAATACAAAAAAACCAGGCGCCGTCACAAGGCATGGGTATTACAAAAACAAAAAAAAAAATTCTGAGTTTGTTGTGGACTCTTCTCAGATCATGGCGCAAATGCGATTATAAGAAAACTCATTTTGATTCAAGTTTCCATCAGTATAGACTCTTTAGGCGTTCTTCTTATAATGCAAGTTATCACTATAGAATGATCGGTGATAGGTGTCAAAACGTTGGAGGAGTAAATGTATAGTCAATTTATCAATAAACATACGTAACACCTTCGCCAAAAATCTGTCGTCAAAAACAATAAATAACGTTATAATGTTAATAAAGTACTTATTATCCCATTACAACAAGAAAAATTAATCAATGTGATATATTTTAGAGTCATCATTTTGCACGCGGTGTTTGGAAATAGCTGTAAAAGCTTTTTGCTGACAAATACATTCCCTCTTTTAAACTTTGGTATCTAACAGATCACCCCTTGTATGTCAATATCATTCGTGTGCTGCTCTACATATTTTTATGTACGTACAGGGCATGTGAGCAGATTTACGGTCCGAACTGTGGATCTATACGAGATAAAGGTTTCTTAGCGCTTGGATGGTGCACTGCTACCTGTTCACCGCTCGCTGCTCTCGGCACATGAATATGTAAATGTCGGTTAGTTTGCCCAATCTCGTATCGGCAGCTGAACGGAACTCGGCGTAGGCTCGCCTTCGCGAGATGGAGATTAATCATAACGTAAAATTTAACGGACTCCGTCTAATTGAGGCTCGCTGGGGTAACCACGCCGCATTCGTTTTGCGGAAAGTCTCAATTATAATTAGTGTTCTTTTTATTTATTTACAATAGACCGTCCCAAAATTAATGCAATATATGAATTTGTCGTTATTGCTCCAGTAACGCATAGGTACTTCAAAAAAAGACAATTGGATTGGAGATTACAGTTAAAATTAAGCGTTGCTCGATAGAACAACGTTTTTTCATTATTAAACAATATTTCAATCATTATGCACAAGCCCAACTTTTATATAAAGATGTATTATAATTATTACAATGTACTGCTATAGAATAATTATTTTTGCACAAATCTTACATACTGTAATGGGATTATTACAAGTTGTTAATAAACTTGTTAAATATATTACACAATTATTCATAAGCGCGACGTGGGAATGTATTTTAGATGGGCACACAGTTGCCCACAAATGAAGTATTTATTTTACCTATTTATATTTATTAAAATTCTTAAGCATATAGACGAGGTTATCATGTCTAAATTAAGTATGAATTATTATGTTTTAGTATCGTCCTTCGTAATATGAAACGCGAGGCTACCCTACGCGGCGGTCGGTTAGCGGCCGAGCTTTTTATGTTTTGTGGCAACGTTACGGGGTAACGTTATTTACGTTGCGTAATAGAGTTGTTAGTACGCTGTGGCGGTTATAAGAGCTTTAATTAGGCAGACATGCCTTAATTATAAAATTACCCTTACCGGTAAACTTCTTGGTGTGTTATTTGATTTGTATTAGGTTTCTTGTTAGGGACACATACACTACGCATATCATTTATGGACAGATCACAAAGAACGTTTTACTCAAGCCAAAGGCACCTTAAAACTGAAGTGCGGGTAGTGAAACTTCAGTATGTAGCGGAGGACGAGAAACACATACACATTAAAATGATCACAATTAGCAACCAGACATAATCATGTTGTCCACGTACGGGGTAAATCCTCTTCGATAGTAAATAAAAACGTCTTCATCTTCTATTCTTTCAGAGATAACTCTTTCAGAAATGGTGATAATGGTAGTGAGGAAATAGCAACCAACCAGGTCGTGGTTCAACTCGGGCTGTCTTCAGCCGGAATGTTATATACGCTTTCTTCACAATAGTCTAATCCGAGGTCCCCGGCCGCCTGAAGGATCTTAGGGCTCAATGGTCTCCCAATCCGAATGTCTTTCATTACAAGCCCAAACTATAAAAAGACAAATTATTATTTTCCTTGTCGTCGCAAATTCCCGGTTACTCCGTGTTATATTTTAGGCGGATCGGAAGGTAATGTTATTTCTACGCATGTCGAGCTCATTACGTACTTTGAAGGCGTATCAAAGAGATTTTGAGGTTAGGTTAGGGCCATGTCAAACAATTGAGGAATTCTCAAACAGTCTTAACCAACTTGTCAACCATCGAAGAGCATTTACCTCAGATTGAAAAAATAAGCAGAGCGGGTGTTTGGGTCCCCATAATCTGTCCGAACAAAATAAAGCCAACCGGTCTATCACGTGCAACGTATTGCTTCAAAGACATCGAACAGATCCGTTTTTTAATCGCTTCATTACTGGAGACGAAAAAGGGATTCTGTAGACAATCCGAAACGGAAAGTGGCTCAGTCGAAATGAATTACCATGAACTACTGAAAAGCCAGGTTTACAACCCAAAAAGGCACTTCTGTGAGTTTGTTGGATTACACGCGGAGTTCACTTTGAACTGTAAAACCTGGACAATTTGTGAATGCAGATGTCTATTGGAACAATAGAAACGAGTAAACCAGTCTTTGATTGAAAAGTATCAGACTATTGACAACGACAAACGAGTGACTTGAGAAAGCGACAATACTTTTCGGTCCACCTAATATTTTAAATAGAAACCTTTAAAAGTCGTTCATACAGTGACTTCGACATAAATAAAGGTTCCATGTATTGCGAGAGGGACATGACGCGGTGATACGGGGGCGAAAAGGGTGGAGATGAGGGAGATAACTTTCTTTTAATTCGCGGCCTTCCCTTGGTCGCATCAGACGTACAGTCACCGACAACAGTGTATATTTATTTGTAATGCGAGTAAACATAAACACTGACTTTCAATTTGGATATATATATATTTATCCTTATTATTTGTGATGCCAGTAGCGTAAAACTAGTTGGGTCATTGTGGCGATCATTAGGAGGAGCGCAGAAGGGCATTGGACGAGATGTTTCGTAGTTTCCCGAACGCTGATCAACCGAATTGGATCCGTGTAACAGGTTTAAGAAGGCATGGGCGCATTATATTAGTGTTTACCTCTATGGGCCAAAGCGCTGTCTCTACCTAACAATTCGAAAAATTAGCTGATGTTCATCCTTGACGGGTCTAAATCCTTCAGCAGATTAAACATACGGTATATTTTGATATATTTTGACCGTTATATCTCACGCTACTACCCCCACGACACATAAATATACTATGAATTTATTACTTATTTCGTTGATAAGGTGTTAGCATTTGTTTATCTTTGTTCTGTAGGGATGGTGGGCATATTTGTTTCCTAGGGAACAGATAGCTCTGTTCGTTTAACACACTTCAATGTTTTTATAAATATTTTATGTCGTTACTGCGTATTTATTTAACAGAAAAACCGACTGATTTTTACCACTCCGGCATGTAAATTTGTATACTAGATGGCAAAAGGTTGTTGATTACGAAAATGAATATATTGTTGATTACAAATAAAAACTTGCTAATAATAAGAATTTAACCTAAGAAACCGACATTAATTTCCTTACATTACAAAATTTTTACTCCAATTGGTTTTTGTAATTACATGATTGTTTCGCTATAATTCTCCATTCGGTTTTTATTATATTTTAATTAAAAGTTTGAGAATTCATACGAAGATATTAATTATAATTAAATCGTGAATTTAAGAGCTCTTTTACGCACTTTTGTGCGCGAAAGTACACGAGGGCATTTTCGCCGGTCGTAAAGCTGAAGACGTAGGGAGTCGGCGGAGCGGCTAATGCGTGTGTTACGCCACCTCCACCTCGCAGGAAGGGGCCACTGTGTTTAGTAGGGCTTTAGTATTTAACATTGTCACCTACTTTCATATACATCCAAGCAGTTAAGTATATATAAATCAGATTGTTTAATATTATCATTGAAGTTAGTTTAAAAAAATTATTAAATTGTAAATCATTTTAGAAACATGTCAATTAAGTCTTGATGTGTTCCAAAAAAGAGCTTTAAAAAAAGAATCAACTCGACTGTCCATCTTTCGTGAAACACAGAATCATTTTACTAAGCATCCCTCTCTGCCCAAAAATGAACGTAACTTATGTGTGTTACAAGTGGTGACTTATGTTACAGACTTGTGGTCTCAAAGTTGTTCTTGGAGTTACGTTAGGGATTTCTATATGAAATCGAATAAGGAACAAGATCCGTAAACGATCGAAAGTATATAACCCAGCGTATTGGTAAGTTAAAGTCGGTTAGAGCAAGTCATATAACGCGCAAGATAGGTGGCTACTGGTGCCTTATTGTTGTGGAGTGAATATGACAGTCCGGCAAAGGCATCTTGAGATAAACAAGGTGGACAGACGAGCTTGATTGCTTCAAACCGCTCCTGTTGGGAAAGGCCTATGTGTTAGCAGTGGTCAGTCCAGTATCCTGTACTTGAATTTGTGATGACGGACCTTCAGCACTGCAGTCCGAAAACGGTCACGGATACGTGACCAAGAGTTCTGCAAACCACTCGAAACATCAGCATCCAGCGTTATTGTAAATCTTTTGAAAATAATTATAAATCCGACCTAATAGACGTGGCCATATTTCTAGTAATTTTATATTTATTTTTCACACCTACCCTGGATTAGTGTCCAATTTTCCTTAAAATTGTTATCAAAGGGATACCTTTTTTACTTGGGATTTTAGTTGACGTTGCCAGAATGTTTCACTTATATCGCCCTTGTTTTATATAGTTCCGCTCGTTTTCGTCCGGTCACAAGTACTTTGGCCAAGAGATCTTACATTAAAGAGGTCGCGTCGGTCCCTCCCAGCGAAGCGCTCGATCTCAGAGGACTGGACGCTTAATTGTCCCTTTTATAGCTACTTGCCAATGGTCCCTGTCCCTCCCTATTCAATGTTTATGTTTAGAAGGGTTCCCTTTTTATATTCGGTGTGACAATTGTCAGAATCGTACTATTTCTAACGTGTGATGAGTTTCAATTCAATATATTTCTTTTTAATTAAAAATTCACTTAAATACTTAATTTTCACTTGAATTTATTAAAATCGTAAAGCTGTTATATCACATGGACTAAAGCTACCGTGATCTTTGATGTCTTTCATAATATACTCAAGTAATTATACATTCTTGTCTTGGTTTTACTTGGTCTTGGTTCCGGTAAGACAAGGAAAACGAACATACACTAATTATACTAAGATAAAAATAGGTCTGTATGTAGTGTATGCTAGGAAATAAGTTAAAATGGCAGACGACAGGTGACGTAGCACTCAGAAGAGATGACAGATAGGGCGTCAAGGTTTTGAAGTTTAGCACGGACTGACAAGGGCCACGTAAGACGTCCCATAAGGTGGACGCTTGATGGAGGCCGTTTCCATCTCGCTTCAAGAAATCTCTGGGGGAGACACATGTCAGGACGTCTTGCTGTTCAAATGATGATGATAATGAAGGTTTCCATTGCTTATGTAACGATGTTTGGATAGGGTTAACCATTCTTTAATTGACACCAAATAAATCGTTAATAGCCTTTATTCCTAAAACCAGTCACCTTGTATATTATTATTTTATATTTATGTAACTATCATAGTTTACTAACTGTCCCGATGGACTTAGCGAAACCAAATGTCATTGGTCTTCAGTCCAATAGAAAAATTATATTTTCATTGCAATGCTTTCTTGACATAATATTTTATAAGGACATCCTTCCACGCTAAGTTTTTACGTTAAAATTAACTGCTGGAAATGTTTAAATTTACTGGATTTGTAAGTATGAAAATAGATTTTACAAATAAAACCATTACATGTGTCTTGACGAAAAAATGAGAATAAATTTGTTTGAATTAATTGAGTCGTGATCAAGTTTCCACTCTGGAAGATATTCAGCGGTTTATTATTATTTATCTATATAATTTTATAAGCATTTAGATATATTGAACACTTTATTTGTTTTGATACAATGTGTCAGTGTTCACCACCGGAATGTAACGGTAGCTTTGTGCACGCCAGTACGGCGTGGCGGCGACATCGTGCGCGGCGGCGAACGGTCACCACCAGCCCGACCGTCGCCATCACCACCACCAGCACCATCAGCACGCTGACGTCCCGCCGCAATGGGTGAGACGGCGTTCCGCTTTGTCAACTCTTTGGTTCCCGTAGACGCTCGCCCAACTGACTCCGTCTGTTTCGCTTTGTTGTGATGTGTTGTTGTTGTTGTCCGTCTCTTTCGCACCATGCCTTGTTGTTCTTATTTTTTGCACTTTTTTATTTGGTGTTTACTGTATAGTTGCTCTATAGATATAACAAGATTTTTTTAGAATGTTTTTAGAGTGCTTGTCACGATATAATCGTTTGTTTTCATTGTTTTATTAAATGCTAATTTAAAGTAATTTAGGTCATGATCGTCCAGTGAAAGGTAAGTTTAACGTAGATAGCATTCGTTTGTGTTGATAGTGATGTCTATCTATAGTGATGTCAGAAGATATGTCGTCGTATCACAAAAATCTTACTAAATGCCGTAATTACTTATAATTTCAAAAAAATTGCCTCGCAACGAGGTAAGTCCTAGTCTCGCTTTATACCTGATTACATTTTAACAAATGTAAAAGAATTCTACAGTGTTTTGCGGTATTCTGACGAAGTGACAAACATACTCCTTTTGAATTTACGAAAATTTTCTATTAAATTCAAATGCCCGTTCTATTTTAAGAAGCTATTATTGTAGTGTCAAAAGGTATTCAGAAAATTAGAATTGATCTCCCTATAATTCTTTAGAAGTACATTCCAAAGATAAGTCTTAAGACAGGTCGTTTAGTCACCAATCAGTGCGTGATTAGGTCACGTCAGCGCTCGTAGACAGTACAATGGCGTTGAACTGACGTGATATCTCCGTAGATCCGGGTGGCGTGCTCTATCAGGACGGTTGTCATTCGGGGCTACGAATGCGAATAACCGTGTCCCGGAAACCCATATACGAACATGGACAGCTTTTACAGAGATTACATTAATAGGACATGTTTACGGAATACGATACGAGATACGAGAAAAGTCGCTTCCAACCGGTCCTTATAGAAATTAGTGGAGGACATCATGTCCATGGAATATAGTCTTGATTTAGATTTTTTATTACTTGACAACAGTAATTGGTTGGAGAGGGTTTCATTTCGAGAATTGAATGACAAATTAAGTCATGATTCTTAGCCGATAGACCTTTGAGCCCAGGATAAATTAATCGTCCAGACTAAATGACCTGAGAATAGAGCCGCCACCAATTCTGATGAAATATGTAATGTCTGACCAGTGGTAACCTAATGCCGGAGGACTCAGACTTGCGATCTTATGTAATACATAATGTGCATTAGTTATGTGTGATTGCCACTGCTCACGAACGAAATTCAGAGGAGGGGCAACAGCAACCTCTGCGTACAATATATACCAAACTTGGATGCCAAACGTGGCGATTATGGTATATTCTACCATAGATATCTTTGGGAGAGACTAGACGTTTTTGCAGTGGGCGTGAATAGGCTGAAACGACAAAGT
>DWIC01000392.1:0-12167 GCA_018248135.1 Battus belus
ACATATATATAACTCAAAGGAGACTGACTGACATAGTGATCTATCAACTCACAGCCCAAAGCACTGGACGGATCGGACTAAAATTTAGCATGCAGATAGGTGTTATGACGTAGGCATCCCCTACCGAGAGCGAAGCCACCTTCATATACATGTACATTGATTACCACTAGGTAGGTAATGTTTTTTTTTAACTATTTCATTGTGAACCTAGCAAGAAACTCAATATAAATATATATAATAGATAAAAATTTTAAGATTATTTCCTTTTAAACATCGTCTATTTGTTACCTGAAAATGAGCATTAAACTAATGTCTGACATGTTTATGTTCATAATCATTAACATAATAATAGGTTTATTTAATTATTAATAAATTTTAAGCTTTGAGTACATTTAATATTTTTTCATAAATAAATTTGTATCTTGACTATTAATTAATTTAGAAAAAATTAAATTTACTTCAACATATTGCTGCCGCAGTTGTGTGAGTTCAGGGCCCAGCTGGACAACTACAGTGCTGATCTTCCTGGAGTGTCTGTAAGGCGCGACATCAATACAGTTCTCAGTGCGCAGTTCCAAATGAGCAATGTGCAAATTCTTGACTACCTGAACAAAAGGCAAAATATTACGCGAGCTATTTATATAAAATTTTAACATCATGACCTCAGTCAATAGACGCGCATTGAACGGCAAAGACTTCTTCCAGAATCCATTGAGTTTCCGAGACCTTGTTGTTAATCTAAAAATCTAGCTCAAAGGTGGTTGACATAGTGATCTATCAACACACATCCCAAACCACTGGACAGACTGGGCTGAAATTTCTCATGCAGGTAGATGTTATGACGTATGCATCCGCTAAGAAAGGATACCTCTAAGGGGATAAAATAGAGGATTAAAATTTGTATGACACTTTATCAATTTTAAACCGATCGGACTGAGACTTTCCACCCCTAAAGGGATAAAATAGGGGATGAAAAACTATATCTAATTAATAATAATACTTCTTAACAATTAGTTGGCAAAAACTAGTTAGTCTTATAAAATTGACTGACAACAAAATAACAAAAATGCCAAAGTGTACTTTAAATATGCATTAAAACAAGATTCAATGAGATTTTTTTAAATTATTCCCATCAGTGTCTGTAGTTGCATGTAATTTAACGCTAATTTGCAACAGGGACTTCTGCAATGATATTTGCAATTACAGATAGCGCATAATTTGGCGATGAAACAATTTTATTTTATATTTATTTTAATCTCACATTTATTTAGCTACTGCACTTCGGGCGTCTAGTGTATAAAAGTTATTGAATTGATTAAAAAATTCATCATATTTCAGGTTGGATTTTGGATAATTTCATAATGCTAGTAAAATAATAGGAGGCTACATCATTATGGTTGTGTATGTGCGTAACACAGAAGTATAATACATAAGAAACACTTACAGTAATAA
The DNA here is from genome assembly GCA_018248135.1 of Battus belus. Lineage (NCBI taxonomy): Eukaryota > Metazoa > Arthropoda > Insecta > Lepidoptera > Papilionidae > Battus > Battus belus. The sequence goes on from DWIC01000392.1 coordinate 1,453, forward strand.
CATCCTCGACTTTGCTTCCTGGCGTTGCTGACAGAGCAAGGAGTCTGTATGTCTTGTGTCCCATTTCAGTTAAAGTGGACACAATCTGACAGTAGGCATAATTGCCGCGCGCTCTGTGCGCCTCGTCGATGACCAGGCAACGTATTTTTTCTCCAGGACATATTCCTGATTTGATGTCATTGTATATGACTTGCGGTGTGGCAAAAAACACTCGTTTCATTTCCCAATGGGTTTTTCTAGTGTTTACATGCATGTGCCCTGTAAAGGTTTTGATAAATTTAAAGATCTTTAATACAATAGATGTCCCTGTACTATAAAATATGGTCCTAATAAAAAAGCTATCATTTTACAACACTAATAAGCAGCAGTGATAACCAAAGTAAAAAGTCACTTGGCCAGTAAATAACTACTTCTAAAGGTATCAGATTACATATATCATAAGCTTATGTCCAAAAATATTTCAATTATGTTCATATTAAATTCCAGTTAATAAATTAAATGTTATTAATTGATTTTCCTCACTCTCATAAACATGAGAGCAGCTAAGATTGTACACACATTACATAAACAGACATTAAACTATGCATATATACACCGACACGGGTATATCCCACCTCCTTGTGGACGTTCATTGGTGCATCAACCGGTTTTTTTATTTTAACAGTTCACGAAACTCCTGTTCGCGAACTCTCTCGTTGAAGCTGTTACAGCCCACAAGGCCATCAGCATAATATCAAACAGAAACAGAGTAATTGTTTCATTACTACTTACAACAGTGTATTTGTGTTATATTCCTATGAGTAATGATGAAAAAAAAAGTGGAAAAACACTATTAAAAATGAACTTTTAAATTCTTTTATATTGTAATAATGCATGTTTAGCACATACCAGTCATTTCAATTGTGTCTTTCGGAGGTATAGCTATAATGTTATAGCAAGCTTCTATTTGTTGTGCAACAAGTGGCCTTGTTGGTGCAGTGAAAATTATCTTGCCAAGGGGATACCATCGGTAAAAATTATACATTATAACAGCAGCAATAAAAGTTTTTCCGAGACCTGTCGGAAGACTGACCTGAAAACAGAAAACCATACTCATATTGCTGCAAATCTCAATTTATCACCATATTGTCACCATTTCTATTTTACTGCATTGATTTTTCCATATAGCAAAACCTTTTAGCGGGTACTATCAAAGTGAGTCCAATATATCCATTTTTTTTAAGTTAATTATTTATGCAATAAAGTCGAGAAATCACATATTACCGAGTTACATGTCCTGACAAACCTGGGATGCACCTAGGAAATTGTTTCATAAAAAATCACACCAATATGAATTACAGAAGGTAATATGTAATAAAGTTTGTTGTTTTCAACATATAAATGTATGAATTGATAAAATTTTATTATTTGTATACATCTGTTTACTTATAAACATTCTTAAAGTATTTTTGTAAAGTGTTTTTCGAATTTAGCCAAAACCATCTGAGAAAAAAGGCCTTGTGTGCAAAAGGTTAAGTCTAAACAAGTTTAATTTAAAATTTCAATCAAAAAAACTTGGGACTGGGGGGTAAAGTTCAAATTATTTAATAATTCAGTTAATACATTGTGATTTATTATACAATATTAATTCTTATGAGACAGATTTTTAAGTGTAATTAAAGATGTAGGTAGAATTTTAAACATACTAATAACAGACTCATGGTCTGTGTGCAATTGTTTATTGCTACTAATAATTTGTATAATTATTATCTGTAAACTTGATAAATAACTGGTAAAGATGTAAATGATGAATATGGAAAGGTAGCATACACTAGAATTTTTTGAATTTATTACTTTGTATATAATTTTAATTGATTCATGTACTTACAAGGGTATTCTTCAAAATAGAAGCTTTTATAATATTGAACTGATAATCTCTGACAGGATAATTTGTAGGATAGATCCATGTTTTCCCTGTTAATTTATCATATCCACTAATTTCCTCATCGCAGCATAAAGCACTGTAACATTATAACATTTATTTTAATCATTTAAAAATGTTCATCTGTTCAGTACAATTATTAATATCTTTACACACATAAATAAAAATTTTCCTTTTTACACTAAAGAATTTTTATGTTTTATCTAGAATAATGCATTTATTATTGTGATATTATTTTTACAAATTTGAATAGAATGCAGAAATATCTGTATATATAATATCATATAATGTGCAGACTCCCTTTTTAAACCTAAGAAAAATATGCAGTTGTTTAATATAAAAAAGATAACAGAAAATTACAACTTACCTTACATTCAGAGCACTGTCGTTAATAGATGTGTTGTGAATGGTCTTGCTATGATTTCCTTCATGTAAAGGTTCAGCTTGCAAAGCGGAATGTTCAAACTGTTCCAACAACGAATTATTATCAAACATTTCATCGATAAACTCTTCATTAAGATCCATATCTTGATTGTAGTTGTCCATGTTATTAATTGTAGAAAGTAGTAATAACTACTGAACATGTATGTGTAAAAGAGCATGTGCACAAATTTATGCAAATATCCCTGAAGGTATGATAAAATCATTTATAACTGCATTAAAAACTATCTCAAACTAACTCGAATTTCCTTTCTCCCTCTATTATTCTAAACTGACAGAAGTGATATGGGTGACAAGTGTTAATGTTGACAATGTTAAACTTTTTCTAAAACTTGGTATGAACTTAAAATATTTACGATTTTTTAATAATTTATCTCTTTTATTATTTATAATAACATGAGTCGGTAGGTACTCTTATCTAAAAATATTATACCTCCAAGTTTAATCAGAGACGATTCCAACACCCGGCCTTCCTGTCAGCTGTGGATCACATTTTAAATTTTTTTTTTTAAAGATTTGTCATCGCCAAAATTTGAAACTTTGAAATGGAGTTAGAAGATGGTTTTGATGAATTATTAGCAAGTATTGATGAACCAACATCTCCTAAAAAACTCAAAATAGAACAGGATAAAGTACAAAGTATAAGTTGTTATTGATGAATGAAAATTAATGTTTCCTTGTTTTTCTTTTTCATATATTTTTGTTCATTGAAGAAAATTTTATTTTAGCATCTGCTACGGATACTACTTCAAAGCCTAGTACCTCAAAAACGCATTGCGTTTTAGTAAATCAGAAGCAAGTAAGCAGTTATAATTTATTGCTTAAATATTGGTTATATATATAAATAACTATTTTTTTTAATGTAACTTGTAATAACTTCTGTTGCAGCGAGGGAATCCTTTACTAAAGTTCGTAACTAGCGTGGCATGGGAATATGATGATATTATTCCCGATTATGAAATAGGGAAAACAATATGTATTCTTTTTCTCTCAGTGCGCTATCACAATTTGAATCCTGATTATATTAACAACAGAATTAAGGAATTGGGGAAAAAATATGAACTTCGCGTTCTTCTTGTACAGGTAGTAAAACTTCAATTCATTTTATACTTTAAAGTTTTATAAAACAAAGCCATAAACATGTAATTTTTTAAATATTCAAACCCAGTGATTTTAATCTAGTTCAGTTGGTATAATTTGTTATGATAATTTTTATGTTTTAAAGGCCAATTATTGTTTTTATTACAAATATTACTTTTTCAAAATTGATTAATCAAATTTTTGATATTACTGCTTGTTTTCCAAGTCAGTGTATGCTATGAGCCAAATATTACTAAGATAGTCAAATAATGTTGTAAAAAAGTTAATTATTTGTGTGTAACAATACTATACTGTAAAGTGTAAGTGCTAGGTTGACCAACATAGTTGAGGTCAGAAGATGCTGATGTAAACAGATTATTGTGGTGATCTTTGGGGGACCTTTTAGCTGATATGATGATTAATTAAAGTACAAATAATTTGGGAGATCCCTGTAAGTGTAGTCTATGTAAAAAACGTTATTACTGAATTCTTTTTTTAGGTTGATTTAAAAGACCCACATTCTGCAATTAAAAATCTCACAAGAATTTGTCTTTTAACGGATTTGACTTTAATGTTAGCATGGAGTCCTGAGGAAGCTGCAAAAATAATAGAAAACTATAAGATTTTTGAAAATAAACCCCCGGATCGCATAATGGAAAAAATTGAAAATGATCCACAACAAAAGGTATCTTTTATGAACTTCATACAAATATCTTATTAATTTTGAGTATCTTCCAACAATTCTTGAACTTTTATACTAAGAACAATTGTTGTTTACTGGTGTACATTAAATGTTTACTACTGTGCTGAAATTAATAATTTTACAGATCATAAATGCACTGTCTAGTATAAAACCTGTAAATAAAACTGATGCAATGACATTGTTAACTACATTTGGAACATTAGAAAATATAATAAGAGCTAATGAAAGCAGACTCTCTGACTGCCCTGGTTTTGGATCTACAAAAGCAAAGAAATTGTTTAAGGCATTGCATGAACCTTTTCTAAAACGAGGAAATATAGGAGACAAGGATATGAAAGCTGATACTGAATTTGCCCAAGAGGGGCTAAGTTTTGAAGACATACAAAAAGCAGAAGAAGCAATTGCAAAGAAATAGCATCATGGACAGTTTTAATCACTTTTTATTTTGTATTATTTTTAAGTAATAATTGTGTTTTTATATTTTACAAGAAAATGTTCTGCGATAGGTCAGGTTTATATTTTATTTTTATTGATATGTTATTTTAAGCTGACAAACTATAGGATACATATTAACTTTTTGTTTAACTTAGGTCACTCCTAAAAAGTTATAAGGGTTTAAATGTAAAAATCTTATTAGGTATTAAGTGTAGCTTTAAATAACAATTTTAGTATTAATTAGCATTAGGTATTTATTAGCAAGTTTTTTATCTTTATTTGAGGTAACCAGGATTTGGATGTTTTGTCCAGCTTGGTAAGTCAAATTTCGAGCAAGTGATCACTTGCCGAATTCAAAATATTGCAATGCTTGCGAAAATGCAGAAAGATCTTTGACCAATATGTGTCGCCGGTGATGATTTACGGATCCAAGATGTTTACGTGGGGATTTATAAATCAATGAGCCATATAGGAAGGTGCAAGGTCATCCAGAGAGCAATGGAGAGAGCTGTTTTGGGATTTACTCCTCAGGATCAAGTCGTAAATGAGGAGATTTGCAGAAGTACTGTCATTAACGTGAGTCTAAGAGTTGTTCGTCTGAGGTGACAGTGGTCGTTGGGGCTAAAATGTTCTCTAGTAGCGACACTACGAGCCGATAGGCGCTGCCCACTAGGCGGACCGAAGACACAGTTTAAATTCGCCGAAACTAGCTGGATGCGAGCAGTGTAAGACCGGTCATTATATGGCGATCTCTGTAGGAGGCCTATCTATGCCTTGCAGTGAGCGACTGTGGGTGATGTTTAGTCAGATCAATGTTGCCATTTTATTATATTAACATGATATACAAATATTTGTAGTGTAAAAACTGGTTAAGAGATGGCATTTATTTGCATAAATGATAAAATCAAAGTACCTATCCTGCTTTATTGGAATAAATAAAATTAAGGTTTGTGTGAAAACAATGTTTTATTTATTTTTTGTAGAGCAAGCTTAAATTAAACACTAATGCCACATACATACTATCATAGAGCTCCCGGCCAACCAATCCAATGAAATGCCACTTGGGCAGCAGTGAGAGTTCGATCCAAAAAAAAGTGCTGCGTAATAAACAATTAGAAGTTGTTGATTACTTCTCTATTAAAAATTTAAAAGAATCATGAGTAGTCTGAATGTTTCGGAAAAATCTGAATTAACTGTGGCAATCAATATACCGCATTTCGCTTATACCGCTACTCATTAGGTGAGACTTGTTATACCAAAAGTAATTGGATGGTGTGAAAATGATAAAAACTTGTAGAAATTGGCATGATCTGTAAGGTAGCCCAACGGTAAGGACCGGTATTGCGACTGTAGGTCCCGGGATACAATTTTATATAACACACTGTGCGTTAGTGATTTAAGATTGCCACTGCTCACAAATAAGTTTCTAGATGATGGGTGGCAGCGTCCTCTGCGCACCATAATCTGCGATCGTCAACCCGCCTGACAAGCGTGGCGATTATGGCACTCCAGAGCTGAAATGACGACGACGAGAAAATGGCTTCTGCTTTAAGTTCTCCGTTCACATTATATAAAAAGTTTTTAAATAAATAAATAATTTTAACAGACCACTACTGTATACTTACGATACTGAAGGAAACAGGAGACCTAGGGATAGGGAAGATAATTGGTTATACATACATACACAAGGCTGTATAGTTAATTTCTTAAAATTTTAATTAAAAATCGTGAATTAAATGTTCTAAATATGTGTATTATTTTTTAAATACTTTTTTTTAAGACTTTCGTCATCAATGTTCTTTTTGTCTTCATTATCGTATGTGGAGATCCAGGACCTCTTCAGTTTCGGTTAAATGTTGACCTTAGCTTTCAGGGGTTTTTATAGGTTCGTCGGTCACAGAGCTCGAATCTCCAAAGTGCGGGCTAAAATTAAACTTTCTCCCATTACTAGTTCTTCACGTTCTCGTGCGCCACCGAGATGTGATATGGCGCGTCTGTATGACTCCGGTACTGTTTCCTCGACCCGGGTGTTGTTGGGAGAGCAGTCCTCGTTCCGTAGTTGTTACCGTCGTTTTCCACTGCTTCTGTATTCTTCTTTCTGGTTTCTTCTGGCAGTTTTCTTGCTTGGGTGTGTCTAGTTTTTGAGGTGTCTCATATTAACGACTTTCATGCTCTTTTGCGATGATTTGATGCGTCGGGTGGTGGTAAGCTATGGCTGACGCTTTATTTTAGGATATGTTGTCTTCGGCTACAACTAGTTTGTAAGAGTGCTGTTCGGCGTCTTCCAAGTATCTTCTCGACGCCTCTCCGAAAACTTTCGACATTGTCGGGAGGTTCAAATCTCCATGGATATCGAGATTCCTCGCGAGCCGATTTTGGAACCAGTAAGATAGCATAAATTAGTAGGGAACTTGACGACTGTCTATAGTATTCGCGCACAAGAATTTAAAATTTTGCATTAAAGCATTTTATTCTCCAAACCGTTAGAAGATGACCTGCATAATATTCTAAAAATAGTGAATTAGTTTCCATTAAAAACATAATAAATATTTTGAATAAAACTGAATAGTGTAGATGAATAGTGGTCCTTTTTCTTTATGTTATCATTTCGTTCTTTATTATTTTTGTAATCATTGATCATTAGACAGGGTGTACCACACGTTCATAGACAGCAAATGAACTATATATTCACTCCTTTAAAGATTTTACATATATATCCATTTAACCGGTATGTGTGTTATGAATAAAAAATATATCTATTTATAATATGTATTCATATTTGTTTTCGCAGGCCGGTGACACAAGCCGATGTACTTTCGATAGAAAAGAAGCTGTTGCAAACTATGGATATGATATTGGTTAAGAAGAAAAGGATTGCACTAGCCGAGGCCAATAGTATGTCTGGAAGACAGCAGTACAATCTTCTGGATCAGTCAGGTGTGAAGAACCGAGGGTTTTGGACAAATATACTTTCCAGTGTTGGCAGTATAGCCAATCCGCTTGGTCATGGAACTGAGAGTGAGTTTTGCTTCTTCTATTTATTTTGTAAATTAGGTTGTGGATGATGATTGCATGAAAGAAAAGACATGAAAGAAAATGATATTTCATATCAGAAAAAAACATAATTAAAGTAAGTTATGCGGTGTACAGGAACGAAAAAAATGGTGCTGAATAAGCTACTGTGATTAATTATTAATTAAGTTTACTTTCTTATTATATTTATAACATAATAATATATAACAGTATAATAATACCAATAATATAAGTGAATGTGAGCAACAACACAAAAAATTAGTATATAGTGCAAAATTTAAAAACGGATTGCTCCTCACCGACGCTTTAATTGGGTTCCCACGCACAAAGCATCAACCACCTCACCCTGCAGCCATTCACAACACTGAAAGCACTACGACAAACACCACACCAAACACTCGACCGATTGTCACTCTACGCACGAACAAGCGCGTGCGTAGGTACAAAAACAAGCATCACACTACACACTAGCCGTAACGTCATCGGGCGCGGCCGCCCGCACCCGATACCGCGGACAGCGTGGGCGATCCGAGGAGGGATCAGATCCTTCCTTAGATTGCCGAGTGGTTCACGCTGCCATCCAAAATTCTACACTATTCATGCACTACACGTTACTTATCCACACAAAGCGGATCCGTGCCGCGCACCAGGTCGTACTCGATGCGAAGCACCGAGGTGCGACTACATCAGATTACTGATGTAGCAGGAGTAAATTAAGTTTAGCTCACGGACCCTGGTTCCGTGAGCTCATTGTCCGAAAAAGCTGTGAGAGCCGCATAGGCTAACAGCAAAAACATCAATAAGAACATGAAAAAAAAAACGGATTGTAATTGGTGATTGGGTTTAAATGACCAACAAAAGTCCAACTCGTGGGTGGTCGTTCTACGATGCTTGCCGGTCCGAGAACTTCACTCTAGAACGTTAAACCTCAGCGGCCAAATGCCCTGCGCATTCGTGAAATTGTTTCTACGATGCTCTTGCGAAATATCACAATAACACGTCCAGCAGACTAATATTAATAGTTAACAAATATTAAATACCAAGCATCATAGTCGAAATTGTGTCTATTGTAAACCGCGAAGCATACATGTTACCTTTACTTTTTATTGTTGTTACTAACAATATCATACACAAGATGTTTGGCTATAAATGTGAAAGCTTCAAGGGGTGAATGTAGTGAGCTATCACTTACTGTCAATTAATGCGTACAAAATACGTACTCATACTCTAAAGTTAAAGTAGTGCGTTAAAAGCGTTCTCAAAATCTTATTACTATATATAAAAATAATTTATTGTTATTATCTGTGGACAGTAGTGCCAGAATTGCCATGTCGCATTACAACAGAAAAAATTAATTAATGTATATATTTCATAGCGATCACATGTATATGGAGGACCGGAAAGTAATGTCGCTTTCTCAAGTTAAATTCACACGATTACATTTTTAACAAGTTTTTATTTCTAATTAACAATATGTTCACCTTCGTTATCAATAACCTTTTGTTATGTATACAAATTTATACGCTGGAGCGGTATAAATCAATCGTTTTTTTTCTGTGAAATAAATACGCAGAAACGACATTACTTTTCGGTCACTCTCAAATATAAATTCACTCCTTTAAAGCTGCCACTTGTGTAATCAATCAACCTATCAAAGCAAAGGTGACATGTACAACGTTTTAGTGTCATGTTGTTGTTTACGATATGAGATGATACAATGATATTCAGCTGATAGACGTCCATCGCATGACATAAGCTTCCTTGACCGATCGTTCACCTAAGAGGGGAGGTCCATCCACATGCCGCGAAGCAGCTTGCATCCGTTATGCAATAATAAACTAGGTGTCTTCAAGACAAGAAGGGGTTTCTAGTAGATAAGCATAGATCTGGTCATCACTTAACTTCAGGTGAGAAAGTAATCTAAAAGCTCCAGCGCCCATCTTTTACACACTACAAAGTAACAGGCATATACACTGGAATAAGTCGGTTACTTTCGTTTACACGAATATCCTGAAGCCTGATTTTTGATGAAATTCCAAGCACAGCCTCATCTAAGGCATATTAAGCCACTGTAAGCTAGCCAATAAGGACTGAAGTGTCAGACAACATTTAATTGTTGTAGTGAATGTCATAAAACATATTGGTTGCAGACCTTCATTTAAATGCATTGAGATAGGCATTTTAGCGACACCTTTAAACGAGTGACACTATAAAAAAGTTGAAAGATTTTTTTTTAATTATAATTGTTTAGAATGGGACTAAAGATTTGAGAGGATGTATAAATTTACGAACGGTAGCGAATTTTTTTCCGTATTGTAATTAATATTAATAATCTCCTGGTTTAAGTTTGAATTTCGAATTGAAAATTAAATTCCATACAACTTTATCTGTATGTTAGTGTGACTGTGATAAAAAAGTAATGTAATTATTGAGAATTGATTACCTTCTTTTTGTTTCTTGGAACAACAACTCTTCGTGCGTGGGCCTCCACAATCATCTTCCGTCTCGCTCTTTACCAAGATGTCTTCCGATACTCTCTCATTCCAGCCACCTTTTCTTCGGACAGAGATATTCTTGACAACCTATGTGTTGGTCATTCGTTCTAAATGGCCTCTTTTTTATCCTTTGTGGCTAACAGAACCTAAAAATCCTTCCGCTGTCAAATCTTTCACCTGGTACTTCATCCTTTATGGTTACGCGTTATTATATCTTCGTGATGTGCGTACGCACAGTCGTAGACCAGTAGTAAAAGACTGAGATGGGTTGTAGGTCGCGGGTTCGAGTCCCAAAATTTATTCTTATCTATTAGCGGGACCCGAAAGTAATGTCGCTTTCTTAAATTAAATACACCCGACTACATTTGTTAACAAGTTTTTATTTCTAATCAACAATATATTCAAATTCGTTATCAACAATATTTTGCGCAGAAACTACATTATTTTTTGGTCTCCATAATATACATATTATGTACGTAAAAACAATGATGATATATATAAAGTAAAACAAAACAGTATATAATAATCATAGAATAGCTGACTTAAAACGATTATATTTTTTCTGTAAAATTCTGAAGAAACGACATTACTTTCCCGTCCACCTAGT
>DWIC01000393.1:0-12160 GCA_018248135.1 Battus belus
GTTTGTATGAAACTTTGTCAATTTTAAACCGATCGGGCTGAGACTTTGCATGCATAAAGCTACTATGACGTAGGCATTCCCTAAGAAAGGATTTTGACAAATTTCACCCCAAAAGGATAAAATAGGGGATGAAAAACTATACCTAATTGACAATAATACTTTTTAACGCGAGTAAAGCCGCGGACAAAAGCTAGTAATACACGAAATTCTCACGATTTCGTAGATTTAACGTGTGGTATCATCGCGTTGTAGAAAGGCGGGGCTGGGTACGGTTATACTTAACCCTTTACCAGGGTTAGGCCACCTTGCAATGCATTGGCCAACCTTCCTCCATCATGACTCTTGCAAACTTAATAGTAATTTGCAGATTATTCTGTCCCCAGTTTCTAACACTAAGGTTATGTCAATTTTCATCGACGAAACTCGTTCCACCTAAACAATAATCTTCTCCTACATAACCAAATTTGTAATGACGAATGCTCTTACCTTAACTGATATAACCTCATTATTATTTTTTCTTATTATTTCTTTCACTAGGTCATAGTACTTAGGCTTAGTTGTATGGTCTTTGGGTATATTTGTTACCAGTTCTAGAAGGTTCTCGGATGGCGACTACGCGCCGGTAGACGCAGAGCGACTAGGCTTCCCTCTGATTGGACCGACAACATACTTAAAGTCGGGGGATGCCGGCAGCGCAGTACCGATCATAGCGGGCGACCTTTGGGAGAGGTCTGTTCACTTAGAAGCTATATAGAACAACGTTTCGGTTGTATTTCCGTTTTCTATTTAAAAGTAATCTCTACCTTTCCCGCCATTTTTTAACCGTCAAAAAATAGCAGGCTATTTATAGCGTCTGGTCGGTTGCGAAATCCGATGAAAACAATCAACTATCGTGCGACCTATTAAGGCCAATCACTGCGTCGCCCGATTTGCTCATAAATTCGTTGACATTTATCGTCGGCGAATGTTTGTCGCTTTTGGTTATTTCGTTTCTCAGTAGGGTGACCATGTTGACGAATAGTACGATAATGTCCAATTTTTAGAAAAATATATTGAACCCTTTGAAACTCTCTTAGAAAAGTTTGTGAAACACATTATCCGAGTATTATATATAAGACTAGGGATATAAATAAGAAAAATAAAGATGTACCTTTCTATCGGTTTTAAAATTTTGATCCCATGAAGAGAAACGTCGTGCTTTCGTCCATTAAACTTCATAGACTCTTGGAGCTCATGGCTTACCTTATATTTAAAAGTACAGTTATAAACTGACCTGGCGAACCTGGAACAAAATGTTCTATACACAATTGTAAGACATGTTCGACCGGAACCTTTGTACCGCGCGTTAAAAATGCCCAACGTACAGTAATTCGGCTTCATTCTTGCCAGTGCTGAAGAAGAATATTGCGCATATCTTGGAGTCGGCTTCGTATCATAATCCTTTTTATTTTCTTAGTAAGATAGGTCAACATCGCCTGGCAATCTTTCCCTTTCTAATCTTGACAAAATTATTCCTTATTATATAAGTCGAGAAAATTTTTCCAATTTACGTTGGACCGACTAAGTGAAAGCTCACACGGAAGCTTCACTAAACCTGTACCATAATAAGCGTGCGTACGATTGCTTGCGTCACTTTTCGATATAAAAATAATTCAGAAGTTTACGTAATATCAATTTATTGTTAGATGGGCTGTAAATTTTTGTTACTTGTAAAGCTACTGTTATTTGACCTTTAAACTTTAAACACTAAGCCGTGTCCAATTAGCATTAGTTTCTAATTGGTTTGCAAAATAACTGACATTTTGATTGGCATTTAAATTGTTAAAGAAATTATATATTGCATTTGAATTTTATTAAATAATATTACATTGTAATGTTCAGAATATCAATGAAGACTGGAAATGTCCCCTGCAGGACTAAGGTATTCCCCATAGACTTGGATGGTTGCAAGCTTCCCTCCTGAAGTTGAAGCTCTGAAGCTCCTGAGTTGCTCATTAGGTTTGCGCTTCCATGTGGTCAGTCCAAAGCCAGTTCCAGTTGTCAATCCCGGGGGCTATGTCGATTACGTGCGTTCGTATAAATTCTCCTAGTTGAACGTTAATATGGGGAGCTTTTGTGTAATGTTGACATGGTGTGAGTTGGACCGGAAAGTTGTGACGTTTGTACATAATTTACGAGAAAAATCGATTGATTTTACTGCCCGATACGTGATGGTGTGTCGTGTGAGTTCGCCTATCCCATCGACGAGGACTGTTTGGTTTTTTTTTGCTAAAGGTCACCGTTACCTAACTAGCTTGAATTTCGCATGTTTGGAGGCCGCAGAGACTTGATCTTTTATGAAGCTTACGGCCCCGGAGATGACTCGGATATCTATATATTATTTTCATTATTGATTTAGATAAGGTTTTGTTTTGTTGCGATTTGTGTTATATCTTGTCTATTTGTGGTATAAAATCAACGCTTGATTTTTGTCGAATAATCAAGTAATTCCTGTTATTAATAATAACGCCATGGTCACCCCAGTTTTGGCCATGGCACTGTTTACATAATAGCTCACGCCACCAGAATGTATTGCTGACGCTACATACTATAATTCGCCAATTGGACGCGTCCAATTATGTGCGTTTTCGTCTTGGGTATTTAAAATTAGCAAATAGTCAATATTATTACGACTGCGTGGCATAGGCCTCTTCCAAAGATATCTTTGGGGGATATAATATCACCACGCGTGGCAGGCTGGTTATCCGCTGGAACTTGAGCCTCATAACGTTGTGTGGAAATTCTATATGTGAAATGTGAATAATTATTTTTATATTATTATATTTTTTTAATAAAAATACATGATCGGATCTGTAATATATTCACCCAGTTTCTTTTAATGAAGAAAACATTATAAAATTGTTTACATAAAAACGCCTTTCAGAATTATCCACCGGGCTTAAATTACCGGCAGTAATCTAATTTACTTCGTTTCCAAAGAATTCTGGGTCAATGCCTAACAGGATTAGGAAACCCCGCGAAAACGCAACGTTTTTATAGCAGATAGTGATTGATTAGCATGTTTGCTATAGCATGACGCTATAGAACGAAATTTACGTTATTTTAACATAAATCAAATTGATATGTAAAATTCACGGCGAGGGTTACGTTTTTCTAAACTAACAACGTCATTCAGAAATAAATTACTGTAAATACGAGATGAAGTCGAACTTCGAGAAAATTCGCCGAATCCAACTTAAATATCCTGGATAAACTGGTCAAACGTGTGTTGCCAGTGATGACATAAGAATTATAGACGTGGTCGCTTACGATGGCCCTCATAAGAAAGCTCAAGGTCACCATGAGAGCATCGGAGTAATGGTCGGAGAATCGCTGCGTGATCCAATCAGAAATGAGAAACTTGCAGAAAAACTGAGGGCGCTAGCTAGTGGCTGCGGCGTGAGTAGGGCTTCCACTAGGTGGACAAATGTTATAGTTAAGGTTGTGGGAAGTCGTTGGATGCTGGCAACGGAAGATCAGTCAGCGTGGTGATCTTTGGGGGTCGCGTTTAAATGTAAAAAAAACTTTATGGGAGACTTTTATGGGCTAATTTTCTGTCAATTAATATTTGGTAAAATTCAAAAATCTGTTTCAAAATCTGTTCATCTATCAGGAACAGATCGTGAAAAAACTTTGTACTGCCAGAATTAATTGATGTGTCGTATTTAAATTAAAAAAAAACTTTGTTACATATTTCAGAGTAATCATTATGTATATATTCACCCCTTCCTATTTCGAATAAAGTCTTCATAATTTATTTAATGTTTTAATACCATTGTTAGTTCCAATCAGACGAACGTTTCGTTATAACAATATTTAGGGGAAGCAGTTATGTATTCGCCTTTATATAACGTTATACAATTGTAATGACGTTGTTGATGTTGCGTCAAAGATAAAATGAAAATTTTATTTTCGGACTGATTTTATTTAACATATGATTGACGTGATCTTGCACTGATAACTAAGGACGTTGTATAGATAGCGATCAAGAAATAAATGTTAAAGAAAAACAATTTAGAAATGGAATATCATTTATTATTTTTATTGATTTTTGATTTCATTATTTATTAGTCATTGCAATAATTGTTTTATGCGTACATTTTAAAAGAGTAACCACATGTAAACGCCTCATGTTCAAATCTCTTTAAAACTTATGAAGTCTTTTACTATCTATCTCTTTCATTTGCTTTACTTAGAGCGAAGTAGAAAGAGCATCCAATATAGTAGTATAATTACAATTACTATTGTATTTAGAATTATAACCTCATTTCGCTTCAATGATTATGCAACACACGCCCGCTATTGTTCTTAACTGTTTTTCAGTTCACAAGCATTATTTTTTATTGACTGTAAATCACTTTTACGGGTTAAGGATAAGAGGTATGTAGCATTCACGTTACTAATATAGCTCTGCTATTAGCATAGTTTTACTAAGCTGATGGACGTTCGATTAAGTACACGCGGTTCTGGCTCGACGATCTTACTTGTCAGTTTGTCATATCATGTACTTCTTTTGAGTGACGCCCAAACAACGCTTAGGTCACCAAATAACTCCACGATGGATTGTCCTGCGATGCCGCATCCAGAGACTTTCTACATATGACTACTTCATGTACACGTACTTTAAAAACGTCGCTGGAGCCAAAGCATCTTCAAGGAGTCTTTGAGCTTTGTTACCCTAAGAGATGTTTTAAGTCCGGTTCCTTTGAAAACGCCATTTGGATGTGTACCTTTTATATGAATGTGTGTGACTGGCTCAAAAAAAATAATTAAAGAAAGCAAATTCATTAGCGATCGAATTGGTTTCGAATTTTGCACGGAGCTCATCTCGGCTAGTGCGTTTAACAACGTAGCGTGCTGAAACCGCATTTATGTATATGAGCAGTAGTACACTAACTTACTGGTGTCTTGAAGACGTCGAGGAGAGTAAGCTCGCGAACTTTGACATTGCGATGAAGTAAAGAAAGCTCCACAAGTTCGACAGCCAATTTGTTCGAAATTTCGTTCGATTCTACTCAACACTGACAATCTATACCCGTATATACTAACTACTAAGATGAAATAAAATTTATGTTAAATGAATATTCCCTAAAATATTTGCGACAAGGATTCCTCAGTGTTACAACACGGGTCGGTATGACAGTGTGTTGCTGACATCTTTGCGATATGTATAAATTAGAACGTACAACCATGGATTTATTTGTCGAAGCGATCTTAGAGATGGCCTGCCAGTCCCGTGAAATAATTATCTGTGGCCCAAGCCCAGGCTTCCCAGGGAGCCCTCTAGCTTCGATAAAAAGATGCTTGGGCAGTAGTGAAAGTTTGGACCTTAAATGCATGTCACAAGTCTTACAACATTTAACAGTGACAGTAAAGTGTTACTATTTTAGTTTTACTTGTTATTTCTATTTATATCGTAATTATTCCATTTTTATATCCACAAAAATCTTCTTCGTACCTAACGATAGTATGAGAAGAGGATTACGTATTACTAATTGATGGAGCTGCTTTTGAATTTTGCACTTAGCAACACATTTGAGCGTTTCATATCTTTTTATATTGTGGGACCGGAAATTAATGTCGCTTACTTAAGTTAAATTCACACGACTAAATTACTAACAAGTTTTTATTTCTAATCAACAATATATTCACCTTCGTTATCAACAACCTTTTGTCATCTAGTATACAAAATTTCATGCCGGAGCGGTAAAAATCAATAGGTTTTTCTGTAAAATAAATGTGCAGAAACGACATTACTTTCCGGTCATCCTAATTGAATAAAAATCTGTTCAATTAGTTATTATATATTATTATCGTTAGTAAAAGTTATTTTAATTGACACAGTTAAAAACATTGAGTTATGCGTTCACGTCAAACCGGTTGGTATTAAAAAAATCCCGAACTCGAGATACATGAAATCCGATATGAGGTTGAAATATAATTAAAATAAAATAAGAAAAACTTAATCCTTCGACAAGTTTACGATGTTTATTACAGGGCACGGACTCTAGGGGACCGAGCACAAACATGTTCACCGCGTAATTATATTTATGGATCATTTGAAAATTAATGCAATGTTCGTTTTTTTTATAATAAGACGAGAAGGCAGTTATTACTTGAATTAAAAAAAAATCTTAACATTCCTTTATAATGAACGTATATACACAATGTCCACATAGTAGCCATTTTGATACATATATGAGAAGTGATAGAACCAAACAATTGATTCTTTTCCAACTTTTCAAACGCCAGAAACCGTCAACTACTTTTTACGCGATTAAAAAATATGGGTTCGCTCCTGGGAATTATTATTTTTAATCGAATATAGGCGAAGCATCGGACCTCCGTTTTGCAGAGGCTTATGATAACAAGATTGCTTAGAAGAAATCTGTTCAGTATTGACAGAAGTCTATCTAGATGTAGTAGGAATCAACGACGCCGGTAGGTTGTTCCATACCTTGGCTTCTTATATATATATTTCTTTTATATATTCATATAGGATCCTTTACAATGACTCCTTGTACTCCTTATGAGATGCATGATAAAACCTAAAGTTGATGGCAACTAAAATAGAAAAATATTTGAAAGATTGAGTTGTTGGCATCCTTCAACTAAAACGTACTAGGGTTGCATGCGTAAATCCAATCGTTCATCATGTTAAGCTCCCTTATTCAAAGATGCTCGACAAATGTTTATTTATTGTATGCGAGACGATTGTTTATAAGTATAATTGGCTAGTTGAAAGCTACATATACCTGGGCTCCACTATCACTAACACTGGAGGCTGTCAGGATGAAATTCGAAGATGTTGCGTGATGACTAGATCCTCTGTCGAAAATGTCACAAAGATTTGAAAAGACAAAAGAATAACCAGAAACACAAAGGTCCGAACTCATGAGAAGCCTGGTTTTTCCAATCTTTCTATACGGAGCTGATACCTGGAAGGTGAGGATTCTGGATCGTCGGAAAATTGACACCTTGGAGACGTGGTGTTGGAGACGGATGCTCAGAATCGCATGGACGACGCACCTAACCAACGTTTCGATCGTCAAAGAACTTGTGTCGACTGTGCAAATACGAATATTCAAGTTCTTAGGACATGCCACCCGTAATGAGGAGTCAATGGAACGTTTGGTGAAAGGCAAACTGGAAGGCAAGCGAGCTCGTGGACGCTTTCCAACAAGATGGACGGATGTAATCAAAACCGTGACATAGAAGTCTGTAAATGAATGCTCCCACTGCGCTAAGCACCGAGCTACGTGCGACGTGTGATGAGAGCGTCGTGGCCACCAACGACCTACGCGTCACCACGACAACTTTGAAACTAGTGTACGGATAAGAAAATATCTTTAGTCGAATGCGACTGGCCAATATCTTACTGGTAATACAAAGTCTGCGGCAGTTAATAAACAATCATTAATTTTAATATGCAATAATCCGAATTTTAAAAACGCACTTTCATAATATGTTATAATTTCATTGATTAATTCAGAAAACCTTTATTTTTAAATTGGATGTGTATTATTTGATATTAAATCAACTGTATAGATCACACTAAAGATTTTATGTATGGAACCAATCACCCTGTATACGTAATAATATGTGTAATTTGTGAAAACAATAATAATGTAATTACTTAATTATTGTTTTCACAAAAAGATCATTTTCTTCTATACTATAATTACGCATCTTTAAGTTACTTTTTGACCAATTGTAAAGCGTTAGATAGCGATAGAAAATATCTCCCGCCATTATGGTTTTAATGTTTCTTTTTCAGCGCTGTCAGGCGACTGGCCGAGGTCACTGTCCGGTAGTCGCTGCAAACAGTTCAGTTGTAGACGCACGAAGGCTTATTATGCCACTGCGTATATTCGAGAGGGATTTTTTTTATGTTTTATTGATGCCGGTTTTTAGGTCAAATGGTCTAGCCGATTGTTTGGTTAGCAAAAAATCGTAATTTGCTGCGAGTTCATTACTGTGTCGAGCACAGTGTTCATGATTCATTTGTAGCACGTGTAAAAGTTTTTACGTGTTAAAGAAACTATTTGACACTGAGTTGTAAAAAATGTTAAATATTGAAACAATTTATGCAAGGTGCTTCCAGTAGGTCTTGTCGTATTCCTATAGGCGATGGACGCAAGAGAATGGAGACAACGGCAATCACAGCGAAGAACGTCCTCTCAAGAGGTGGGAACTAGGTCTATGTTAAGGTCTTTGGAAAACGCTGGTTATATTTCGGTAGGGCTAAATGATGATTTTATTTATTGTTATCTGAAATAAATAAAATAATTTTGTGATTGATAAATAATTGTTGTGGCTGATAAAAGAAAAATTTGTAGCGGATGAATTGTTAAAAATTTTTTCAGTTTCGTCACCGCTGCCTACTGTTTCATAGATAAAGTTTCAAGGTCGTTTTCAAGTTATGATTTGATTTATGGGAAAGAAACCAATTTCAATACACTTATATTTGTTTCCCCTTGGTCGTCTATCTTCATTACTAAAAGTCTTGCTCTTCTTGGTAAGCCTTTCGGATTCCGCGCATTCCTCCACAGGTCTCTTTGACCTGCCTCTCTGAGAGTTTCCGTCGCTGCAAAGTCCAGTCACAACCCGCACAGAGTTCGCCCATTGCGCTTGTGATCGCCCTATCTAGACTATCTGTTTGCCTCCGTGCTATGTAGTCTAAGTAGTACGAAGTAAGTCAAGAAAATATCTGTTGGTCCTCCAGGAATATTGGTTAGAATAAGGATTGTAGTAACACACGCGCAGGTTGATTCAATAAGTATGATTTGCTATTATCAGGGCGGGTTGTATATCGCTCTCAGCAACCGCTTATCGTGGCGTGTTAATGTCAGGTAATGCCGCCGCAGATGACATATCGTGTTGATTATACCGACTGTCCAATATGTAATTTTAGAGACTGCACACGTTGACGTTTCGTATCTCGGTGATCATGATATAAAGACGCGATAGCGCCGAGTTACAGCTTCCTTTTGAGTGTAAGAGATTAAAAATAGATGACCGGTGGGGTTTTTAGGTTCTGGGGTTGAGAACAAGTTCCCTGAGGTGGACAGATGACCTTGTTAAGAAAACGCTTATATTTTTGATTGTCGCTATCTACTACCTCTCCTGCATAGTAGTAGTCTTTATCTTGATATCCGTACACTCATTTCAGAGTGGTAGTGGTGATGCTTCGGTCGTTGGTAGCTACGCCGCACGCAGCTCGGTGCTTGGCGCAGTGGGAGCATTCATTTACAGACTTCTTTGTCACGGTTATAATTATATCTATTTTGCCATGCCTAACCAAACATTCCATTAAGTCCTCATTACGAGTGACATCTTCAAAGAATTATTAATAAACATTGAGAAGTTCTCCTTTTATAATCACTCTCTTTTCCTTGAGCTCTATAGCAAGAATTCCAAGAACTATTATTTTTGTATTAAGGCGAGAAGGTGCAGCCTAAGAACCTTCTGGAGAGAGCCTCTGATCACACGTCGCAATGCCAGTGTTTACATTCAGATGTAGGCCATTTTTAACCGGTTTTATTAGAAAATTACAGGCAAAAAATCTAAATGGTGGTCATGTTGAAACTTCTACCATCGATTTTAATTAAGATTCATAATCTTTACGCCTTTTCAACCAATCGTTATAGTAAGAATGACAATCTCTTAGCAACGTCATAGAATTATTCATTCCCAATTCGTCTTATATTTTAAAAGCTATGCACTACAGTGGGAGTTTTATTGACGAAATTTTTAGGTATGGAATTTATTTGAAATAGTCAGTAATATCAGGTTGCAGGTCGCTGGTTCATTTCCCGAGATATAGTGTTATGTACAATTCACACTCACAAAGAGATTCCAGAAGATGCTACTACTCTGCGTACTATAATACCATATTGCGATGCTCAGGCATGGCGATTATGGTATATCCCCTAATATTTTTTGAGGGAGACCTAGGCATAGCAGTGAGCGTCTATAGGCTGAAACGAAGACGCCTAAGTAGTCTAGTGCAGGCCGCTTCTGGAATCTATGAGGGGGGGGGCTTGTGCTTCCAACTGAAGCTCGACCTCTCGAGCGATGACTTTTTAGACTGGAGACCCAGGTACAGTATGAAACATATTTGCAGGATTCTAAAATACAACTGAACGAATAGCCTTTTAACGCTAGCTTTGAACAATCGGAAACTTTTTATTGTGTCATATCCATTATGGAATTTAAACGAAAAATAATTATACGCGACACCGGCCTACTTACAAAATTATATTTTTATCTTCCATTTATCGAATATATGATAAATCCGATAGTACAGTTGTCCACACAAGTGACAATACCGTTGTTACGAAATTTTCGAGTTGATAATACTTATCTACGATTTCATGTATGATGCGGATCCCTCAACCGGTCACTTATGAACGGAAGTTGTAGGTTCAATTCTCCATAAACTTAATTTTCATGTAATAATTTATATATATGTAGATCAATTCAGTCGATAGTCCACTACTGGACATCTGCTCCCCTATAGATTACCAATAAGACTGGTTATAAGCGGTCCGCCCACTGCCACTTTAAATTCTTAATCGGTTAGGCTTCGTTGTACTTTCGTTGGTCTGCGGACCTAGAACTTCTAGAAAGATTTCTAATGAAACCGACAAAAAACGGTCTGTAATCAGCATTTTCTTACGACCTTCACAAGGTCAATGTGAGTGGTTAGATAAACCCAATTTAACTAACGGTAGACTACCAAGTTTCCGACGGTAGAGGTCGCCATCCAAGCGCCCCACCCCCCGACACGCGTGACCGTCATCCGAGTTAAATGGGTATCAAAACTACGTCCTGGACGAGCAAGAACTAAACAATTCGTCGCCTCTGTCTCTTTAGAAAAAATCCGGTATTTTCCCACCGACGGCTATAGATATCACAAAGCAATGAAAATATTTAATGCTATAAAATCTTATTCATATAGTTCTAATTGTTCGTCTCCGGATTTGAATGTGAACAAATTTGAAATTTAAATCGAGGTATTTCTCCAAATTGATGTTGGTTTCAAACGGGGCGCTCTTCAGCGGAGGCCATGCTGAAATAGATACCGGGTGAGATTAGGAGCGATCGTTATTTAGGATTATGACTTCTCTATCTTGGTTATTGGATTGTTTATGTAAGTCCCGATTTTGATTAGGACTCCGTTTGTATATTGGATGGGGATTTTGTATAAAATTACGGATCTTGTTCTGTTAGCATTGAATTTCGTTCGTTTGCTCGGGACTTCAGCGTAAATCGTTATTTTCCGCATTGGCAAATGGGGGAAAAAAATTGGATATTATTTATAGATAAGCCATGATAATGATATCACAGGATAAACAACATCTTCCCCTGGTTTCTGTCTCGTTGTGGCTCAGTATGCGTGATTTCGTCATCAACGGTAACACCAAGACGAATCTCGGTGTCCTGTGTAAGTATTTAAACATAGACAGAGAGATTAATTTATTTAATATTGAGGAGTAACATTTAAGATAGGACCCTAAAACCTATAGTATAAGCAGTGGCGGCTCTAGCTCGTGTAGCGCCCGTGTGCAATGAAACTCTGGCGCTCCCTAGGCCTGCCCTCCCTCTCCCTCGCGGCTTGTTGGAATATGAAAGTTTTTTCATATTCCAACAACCTATTTTATAATTACATATAGCTTACAGTATCAGTTACGACTTTTCTCCTTATGACAGCAGAATGACACTCATTGTTTTAATGCCTGTACCACATATGATGGCTCAAGACGACACCCTCACTACACGCTGCACTATAGGTTAAACCGCCCCTGCGTATAAGCAACGTAAGATCTCTGTGGTCTCCAAATCCAGTAAAATTGTGGTATGTAGGGACCCGGGCCGGCATTCCAAGGAGCCCCCGGACCTAGCTGACTTAATCGAAGTTTTAGAAGAAGCCCTTTCTCCAATCTGTCCCCTTGAACTCGCGAAATCAACAAATGATTGAATTGAATTGACGGTTCCAATCAAGTTCCGATTAGAAAAGAACTCACAATAACCCATGTCGGTTTTTTCTTTTATTCAAAATGTTTTAGTTGTTTTCTACTAAATTTTCTACTTTAAGTTTTAGCATTTAAAACCCGTT